>JAWPHD010009601.1:0-102023 GCA_037043455.1 Cyrtodaria siliqua | reverse complement strand
ATCGTCGCGATGTTATTCGTTTTGGTGAGTTTATTAGAGGTGTAGTCAG
Source organism: Cyrtodaria siliqua (assembly GCA_037043455.1). Taxonomy (NCBI): domain Eukaryota; kingdom Metazoa; phylum Mollusca; class Bivalvia; order Adapedonta; family Hiatellidae; genus Cyrtodaria; species Cyrtodaria siliqua. The sequence goes on along the minus strand of JAWPHD010009601.1, from coordinate 101,974 downwards.
TTGAAATACGGCGGCAGTTTAGGCAGGCAATGCGTTATGTCTTCAGAAACCACGCCAAAATAGCCGTACTATACGTACATTTCAAATGGAGCAATTCATAAGCTACTGGTTAATGTCAGTTGACGAATATTACTTGGTGAGGGTGTACACAACTTACATCTTTCTGATTACTGGGGTGACCTGGCGTCCATCCCTGGACCTCTATCCTATACAGGTTCCTGTTAAAGGGACACACGGCAATTTTGGTTTTTACTTCGGCCAGTAGAGCTTATGGGATGACGAGTCGTCCGTCCGTCGTCCGTTAACTTTTTGCCTTGTGAACACTATAGGGCCTTCATTATTAAACGGATATTTACGAAACATTGCCAGTGTCTTTATATCAATGAAAGTTCGGATAAGTTCGAAAACCAGCCAGATCGAATTAATTTCAACGGGTTATGGCCCTTGTTTTGCTGGAAAATGTCATATTAAGCCTTGTGAACACTCTAGCACCTTTAATTATTATTTGATGAAAGCTTGGACAAGTTCGAAAACCAGCTAAATTGGGTCAGTAACACCAAAGTTATGGCCCTTGTTTTTTCTGTAAAATGCCATTTTATGCCTTGTGAACACTCTAGCACCTTCATTTATTATTTGATCTTTACCAAACGCTCAAAGACTGTTGATATCAATGAAAGCTAGAACAAGTTGTTTGCAAACAGCCAAATCGGATAAGTAATAACGGAGATATGACCCTTATTTTTTTCTGAAAAAATGCAGTTTTCTGCTTGTGAACACTCTAGCTCCTTCATTTATTATTTGATCTTTACCAACCTTGCAAAGATTGTTAATACTGATGACAGCCTGGACAAGTTCGAAAACCAGCTAAATTGGGTCAGTAACACCAGAGTTATGGCCCTAGTTTTCCACCTGAAAAATGCCATTTTTTGCCTTGTGAACACTCTATTACATTCATTTATTATTTGATCTTTACCAAACATGCAAAGATTTTTAATATCCATGAAAGCTTGGATAAATTCGAAAACCAGCCAAATCGGATCAGTATCACCGGAGTTATGGCCCTTGATTTATTTCTGAAAAAAAATGCCATTTTCTGCCTTATGAAGACTCTAGCACCTTCATTTTATTATTTGCTCTTTACCAAACTTACACTGATTGTTATTAGCAATGAAAAACTCGGACAAATTCGAAAACTAGCCAAATTGAATGAGTAACAGCAGATGTATGGCCCTTGATTTGCTGAAAAAATGCCATATTCTGCCTTGTGAACACTCTGGCACCTTCATTTATTTTGCTCTTACCGAACTTGCACATATTGTTAATATCAATGAAAGCTCGGACAAGTTCGAAAACCAGCCAAATGTGATCAGTAACAGCAGTGTTATGGCCCTTGATTTGCTGAAAAATGCCATATTCTGCCTTGTGAACACTCTAGCACCTTCATTTATTATTTGATCTTTACCAAACTTGCATAGATTGTTATATCAATGTAAGCTCAGACAAGTTTGAAAAACAACCAAATCGTTTTAGTAACACATGAGTTACGGCCCTTGATTTAGTTATGCTGTATTTTGCCTCATTAAGACGATAGAGCTTTCATTTGGCCAGATTTTAATGAAACTTTGCAGGGATGATCAGTACCATATCTAGTTATGTATATCGTCACCGTGTTCCAGCTGAATGATTTGTTGGCAGAATTATGTCCCTTTAAAGGTTTTACTACACAAACTTTTGTTCCGCTTGAATGACTTTGACTTTGACTGAGTTATGTCCCTTTAAAGATTTTACTACACAAACTTTAGCTGGACTATTTCTCTTGAACCCTTGGTTGGATTTCAACGAACTTTGCATGGATGATCAGTACCGGGCTAGATATGCATGTCGATTGAAATATTTTTGGCTGAGTTATGGCCATTTAAAGGTGTTAATACACAAATGGTGTACGGACTACTTTCTCCTGAACCCCTGACCGGATTTTCAGTACCAGGCCTAGTTGCGCATGTCATTGCGGAGTTATAGCCATTTAAATTTTTGATACACAATCTTTATCCAGACTAGTCTCTTCTGAACTCCTGGCCGAATTTAAATGAATTTTGGCAGAGATGATGAGTACCAAGCCCAGTTGCGCCTTATCATCTCTGTGTTCTGGAGTTATGGCCTAATATACCAAAACTTTATCCAGAAACGTTTTCCTGAACCACTGGCTGAATTTCAGTGAAATTTGGCAGGGAATGATCAGTACCAAGCCTAGTTGCGCATGTTTTTGTCGTGTTCCCAAGCAAAGACTCCATATAGCCAGTAGAGCGATGCAGGCCCTCTTGGGCCTCTTGTTTAAAAGCTCTCGGCGTTACGTTAGTTGTCCTACATTCAATTATTAAATTAATTCTACGAATAATTCATTGCAAATTGTTTTTTTCATATCATAGTCCATAGGCCAGGAGGTTGGTCGGTACCACCTCTGGTTGCAAATTCTAGTGAGTTTTTTTGAAATCTATCACAAAATATATTCACCCTGATAGACTTCTGAGAGCGGCAGCATATGCCCTGATTTTGGGCAAAACAGTTAAAAATTAAACAAAATATACTGAAAACTGGAGATTATTTTTGAAAATCATTTGATGCATTTTAAAGCATGTTCATGATATTAAAATTATTCTAAATACTTGATCTTATAGCAAACCTAACAAAAGTTTGTGTAGAGATTCATTTATTTTTACTACTAAGATTTGTGGGCGAACATTCTGGATTTTTATATAAAAAATCAATAAAAGCTGGAATAATTTTATATAAAAAATGTAGACTGCCGTATTTATGAAAAATATTTTTGTTTTGATATTAAATATAACGAATCTTCTTACAATTTCCACCAGTTATCTTGTGGGATCTTTATTTCGCACACACATTTGTGTCAACATTTCCAACAATAACTAATATTGCTGAACTGAAGTTCATTTTACAAAAATCATAATATGGTATTTGATGAAGGATGCTTTTATTATTATTATTTTTTTTTAAAGTATTTGGCTTACAATAAGTTCAAGTTTCATAGCCATGTATTTAACCGTGTCACATAATTATGCGAAAAACTTTCATTCTGTGGAACAATCGCTGAAAACTGGATTCTTTCCGGGGGCAAAACATGCTATAATATAGAAGTCGATATATATGTTATGCGCAAAACGAGAATATGGACAATTCTGGAATTGCTCTGAGCAAAGTAAGAATTTTTAAAAAATGCGCGGCATTATCGGAATTTTGAAAAAGCGCGGTTCAATTCCGAAACTGTCCGTACGCAGAGTAGAATTTGGACAAAGTAGGACTGTTTTGGTTCTAGTTGTTAATTAGTTTATAATACTGACGGAAAAGGCCATCATTAATGCTGGAAGAACTTGTGGCTCAAACCTAAAATAAAAAGCAATATAGTATGTTTAAAGTGCAAGTATAAGCGTGATGCAACGTTTATCTCCTCTTTTTTCTATAAAATGTATATTAATATCCGCTATTTTATTAAATATCATTCAAATATGCAAATGTCATTACTAGCAATATCATAAACTGGTAATTTATTCTCTAACGGTCTGTGCAAATGATCGTTTTTAGTACATTTGACAGATTCGACCTTATCAGTATATTATTTGAATAAATATGATTAAAACATGCAAATGCAGTTATTAATAGTACTATATGGCGTAACACCTGATGTATCTATTGAGCAACTGTCGTGTTTGTTATTTTGCATATGTTCAATACTTGAATTATTTTGTATATACAAGTATATACGAAGGTAAGGAAAGGACCGTAACTGATGTTGTGATAACTCGTGGTCCAATCCATTTGTAAATGTTATTTATTATTGTAATTTTTATATCACATGTATTTATGTAAATAACATCAAGCAATAAAATATTATTAAATTAAAATATACGAAGGTACATGTATAAGGTACCAAACCAGGCTCCAGTGTTTGTATGAAGAAATCATGGCAATCATAGAACATCTCCAAAATATATTATATATGAATACCCAATTTGACCCGCTATTAGAGATATTAATGTCAGCGTTGCGTTGTATTTTTTTTATTTTTAGCCGGATTGCTTAGAAATTCCAGGCTGATAGTGTGGCGATTTCCGTTAATCCGCCCGTCCGTCTACGTCCGTCCACACGTTTTGACGTTTTGGGTTAAGTTTTCAGTTACGGTTGTTGGTTTTCCTCATTTCTAAAAACTAATTGTCGGAAAGCTTTGGCACTTGGCACACATGTTCGTTGTCATTACTCACTATTATATGACAAGAACCATAACGCTGTCATTTTACTTTACTTGAATTATTGATTTTTCAGTTAATATGTGAATTCGCAATCCGGCATTTGCACCACTGTTGGCACTTCAGTTTTGATATTTTCTTAGCCATAACGTATCCTTATTTCAGTAATATAAATCCCGCGTTATTGTTACAGGCATCATGTTAATCATTTTCCAAACTATGATTTTTTAAAAAAATATTTTATCAATTGCGCAGAACATTCTCAATTGCGTAGACACTTGGTGCATCCTTATATCGATAAACCCCTTGACAGAGCAATTCCATAATAATCTGCACAATTCGAATCGCCGGGCATTTTAAGAATTCATGTGGAGCGCTGTGGTCTAGTGGTAGAGCATTGGACCATGATCGAGAAGTCGCGGGTTCGATCCCTGCATTACCATAGTTGTTGTGTCCCTGAGCAAGACACTTTATCTGCATTTGCTTAGTACTAGTTCTACCCATTGGTACTAGTTCTACCCAGGAAGACAGATAGAGTGGTTCAGATAAGTCAAAGAGCTTTCATAACAGTCGATATAAAATAATACGGTTAAACTAACTATGATTTCTCACGATGTAGCCCGAAATTAAACAGTCAACACATATCATATTTGAGATATACTTGAAGCAATTTTGGTGATTTTATTCTCTCTTACAATTACGGAAACTTATTTTATTCCCGACAACATTTCTGTTTATGAACTTGTGAACAGAATGACTAAATGAATAAAGAACTGTCTCAGTTCCAACATTATTCTGTATTGATACTCGCATTAGCTCATCTAACATCTATCGAGGAGGTTGAAAAGTTGCTAGTGCGAGTATCTATTTCAGATAATTGTTGGAACTGAGACAGTTCTTTATTCATTTAGTCATTCTGTTCACAAGGTCATAAACAGAATGTTGTCGGAATAAAATAAGCTTTCCGTAATTGTAAGAGAGAATATAATCAACAATTCTGCTTCAAGTTTTCTCCAAATATTGATTTGTGTTGACTGTTTTATTTCGGCTACATCGTGAGAACTCATAGTTAGTTTAACCGTATTTATTTTATATCGACTGTTATGAAACGCTTTTGAACTTATCTGAACCACTCTATCTGTCTTCTGGTAGAACTAGTACAATGGTAGAACTAGTACTAAGCAAATGCAGATAAAGTGTCTTGCTCAGGACACAACACATATGGTAATGGCAGGGATCGAACCCGCGACTTCTCGATCATGGGTCCAATGCTCTACCACTAGACCACAGCGCTCCACATGAATTCTTATAATGCCGCGATTCCGGAATTGTGCAGATTATTTTGAATTGCTCTGTCAAGGGTTTATCGATATTAAGGATGCACCAAGTGTCTACGCAATTTGAGAATGTTCTGCGCAATTGATAAAATATTTTTTAAAAAATCATAGTTTGGAAAATGATTAACATGATGCCCTGTAACAATAACGCGCGGATTTATATTACTGAAATAAGGATACGTTATGGCTAAGAAAATATCAAAACTGAAGTGCCAACAGTGGTGCAAATGCCGGATTGCGAATTCACCATTTTAACTGAAAAATCAATAATTCAAGTAAAGTAAATGACAGCGTTATGGTTCTTGTCATATAATAGTGAGTAATGACAACGAACATGTGTGCCAAGTGCCAAAGCTTTCCGACAATTAGTTTTTTAGAAATGAGGAAAAACAAAAACCGTAACTGAAAACTTAACCAAAACGTCAAAACGTGTGGACGGACGTAGGACGACGGCGGATTAACGGAAATCGCCAAACTATCAGCCTGGAATTTCTATGCAATCCGGCTAAAAATAAAAAAAATAAACGCAACGCTGACATTAATATCTCTAATAGCGGGTCAAATTGGGTATTCCATATATAATATATTTTGGAGATGTTCCTATGATTGCCATGATTTCTTCATACAAACACTGGAGCCTGGTTGGTACCTTATACATGTACCTTCGTATATTTAATTTAATAATATTTTATTGCTTGATGTTATTTACATAAATACATGTGATATAAAAATTACAATAATAAATAACATTTACAAATGGATTGGACCACGAGTTATCACAACATCAGTTACGGTCCTTTCCTTACCTTCGTATATACTTGTATATACAAAATAATTCAAGTATTGAACATATGCAAAATAACAAACACGACAGTTGCTCAATAGATACATCAGGTGTTACGCCATATAGTACTATTAATAACTGCATTTGCATGTTTTAATCATATTTATTCAAATAATATACTGATAAGGTCGATCTGTCAAATGTACTAAAAACGATCATTTGCACAGACCGTTAGAGAATAAATTACCAGTTTATGATATTGCTAGTAATGACATTTGCATATTTGAATGATATTTAATAAATAGCGGATATTAATATACATTTTATAGAAAAAGAGGAGATAAACGTTGCATCACGCTTATACTTGCACTTTAAACATACTATATTGCTTTTTATTTTAGGTTTGAGCCACAAGTTCTTCCAGCATTAATGATGGCCTTTTCCGTCAGTATTATAAACTAATTAACAACTAGAACCAAAACAGTCCTACTTTGTCCAAATTCCTACTCTGCGTACGGACAGTTTCGGAATTGAACCGCGCTTTTTCAAAATTCCGATAATGCCGCGCATTTTTTAAAAATTCTTACTTTGCTCAGAGCAATTCCAGAATTGTCCATATTCTCGTTTTGCGCATAACATATATATCGACTTCTATATTATAGCATGTTTTGCCCCCGGAAAGAATCCAGTTTTCAGCGATTGTTCCACAGAATGAAAGTTTTTCGCATAATTATGTGACACGGTTAAATACATGGCTATGAAACTTGAACTTATTGTAAGCCAAATACTTTAAAAAAAATAATAATAATAAAAGCATCCTTCATCAAATACCATATTATGATTTTTGTAAAATGAACTTCAGTTCAGCAATATTAGTTATTGTTGGAAATGTTGACACAAATGTGTGTGCGAAATAAAGATCCCACAAGATAACTGGTGGAAATTGTAAGAAGATTCGTTATATTTAATATCAAAACAAAAATATTTTTCATAAATACGGCAGTCTACATTTTTTATATAAAATTATTCCAGCTTTTATTGATTTTTTTTATAAAAATCCAGAATGTTCGCCCAAAATCTTGTAGTAAAAATAAATGAATCTCTACAAAACTTTTGTTTGGTTTGCTATAAGATCAAGTATTTAGAATAATTTAATATCATGAACATGCTTTAAAATGCATCAAATGATTTTCAAAAATAATCTCCAGTTTTCAGTATATTTGTTTAATTTTTAACTGTTTTGCCCAAAATCAGGGCATATGCTGCCGCTCTCAGAAGTCTATCAGGGTGAATATATTTTGTGATAGATTTCAAAAAAACTCACTAGAATTTGCAACCAGAGGTGGTACCGACCAACCTCCTGGCCTATGGACTATGATATGAAAAAAACAATTTGCAATGAATTATTCGTAGAATTAATTTAATAATTGAATGTAGACAACTAACGTAACGCCGAGAGCTTTTAAACAAGAGGCCCAAGAGGGCCTGCATCGCTCTACTGGCTATATGGAGTCTTTGCTTGGGAACACGACAAAAACATGCGCAACTAGGCTTGGTACTGATCATTCCCTGCCAAATTTCACTGAAATTCAGCCAGTGGTTCAGGAAAACGTTTCTGGATAAAGTTTTGGTATATTAGGCCATAACTCCAGAACACAGAGATGATAGGCGCAACTGGGCTTGGTACTCATCATCTCTGCCAAAATTCATTTAAATTCGGCCAGGAGTTCAGAAGAGACTAGTCTGGATAAAGATTGTGTATCAAAAATTTAAATGGCTATAACTCCGCAATGACATGCGCAACTAGGCCTGGTACTGAAATCCGGTCAGGGGTTCAGGAGAAAGTAGTCCGTACACCATTTGTGTATTAACACCTTTAAATGGCCATAACTCAGCCAAAAATATTTCAATCGACATGCATATCTAGCCCGGTACTGATCATCCATGCAAAGTTTCGTTGAAATCCAACCAAGGGTTCAAGAGAAATAGTCCAGCTAAAGTTTGTGTAGTAAAATCTTTAAAGGGACATAACTCAGTCAAAGTCAAAGTCATTCAAGCGGAACAAAGTTTGTGTAGTAAAACCTTTAAAGGGACATAATTCTGCCAACAATCATTCAGCTGGAACACGGTGACGATATACATAACTAGATATGGTACTGATCATCCCTGCAAAGTTTCATTAAAATCTGGCCAAATGAAAGCTCTATCGTCTTAATGAGGCAAAATACAGCATAACTAAATCAAGGGCCGTAACTCATGTGTTACTAAAACGATTTGGTTGTTTTTCAAACTTGTCTGAGCTTACATTGATATTAACAATCTATGCAAGTTTGGTAAAGATCAAATAATAAATGAAGGTGCTAGAGTGTTCACAAGGCAGAATATGGCATTTTTCAGCAAATCAAGGGCCATAACACTGCTGTTACTGATCACATTTGGCTGGTTTTCGAACTTGTCCGAGCTTTCATTGATATTAACAATATGTGCAAGTTCGGTAAAGAGCAAAAATAAATGAAGGTGCCAGAGTGTTCACAAGGCAGAATATGGCATTTTTCAGCAAATCAAGGGCCATACATCTGCTGTTACTCATTCAATTTGGCTAGTTTTCGAATTTGTCCGAGTTTTCATTGCTAATAACAATCAGTGTAAGTTTGGTAAAGAGCAAATAATAAAATGAAGGTGCTAGAGTCTTCATAAGGCAGAAAATGGCATTTTTTTTCAGAAATAAATCAAGGGCCATAACTCCGGTGATACTGATCCGATTTGGCTGGTTTTCGAATTTATCCAAGCTTTCATGGATATTAAAAATCTTTGCATGTTTGGTAAAGATCAAATAATAAATGAATGTAATAGAGTGTTCACAAGGCAAAAAATGGCATTTTTCAGGTGGAAAACTAGGGCCATAACTCTGGTGTTACTGACCCAATTTAGCTGGTTTTCGAACTTGTCCAGGCTGTCATCAGTATTAACAATCTTTGCAAGGTTGGTAAAGATCAAATAATAAATGAAGGAGCTAGAGTGTTCACAAGGCAGAAAACTGCATTTTTTCAGAAAAAAATAAGGGTCATATCTCCGTTATTACTTATCCGATTTGGCTGTTTTGCAAACAACTTGTTCTAGCTTTCATTGATATCAACAGTCTTTGAGCGTTTGGTAAAGATCAAATAATAAATGAAGGTGCTAGAGTGTTCACAAGGCATAAAATGGCATTTTACAGAAAAAACAAGGGCCATAACTTTGGTGTTACTGACCCAATTTAGCTGGTTTTCGAACTTGTCCAAGCTTTCATCAAATAATAATTAAAGGTGCTAGAGTGTTCACAAGGCTTAATATGACATTTTCCAGCAAAACAAGGGCCATAACCCGTTGAAATTAATTCGATCTGGCTGGTTTTCGAACTTATCCGAACTTTCATTGATATAAAGACACTGGCAATGTTTCGTAAATATCCGTTTAATAATGAAGGCCCTATAGTGTTCACAAGGCAAAAGTTAACGGACGACGGACGGACGACTCGTCATCCCATAAGCTCTACTGGCCGAAGTAAAAACCAAAATTGCCGTGTGTCCCTTTAACAGGAACCTGTATAGGATAGAGGTCCAGGGATGGACGCCAGGTCACCCCAGTAATCAGAAAGATGTAAGTTGTGTACACCCTCACCAAGTAATATTCGTCAACTGACATTAACCAGTAGCTTATGAATTGCTCCATTTGAAATGTACGTATAGTACGGCTATTTTGGCGTGGTTTCTGAAGACATAACGCATTGCCTGCCTAAACTGCCGCCGTATTTCAACTGACTACACCTCTAATAAACTCACCAAAACGAATAACATCGCGACGATCTAATCGTTCATTTACGTTACGGAAAGGAGATTCGCGCATACTTGAAACATTCAAACATCGCTCAGATTAATAAACAACACATTAGGTCTGTGAATCTCGTAAATTAAACTTTTCTGAGTGTTTGGAAGTATTATAATTGTTGATGATGTCAAGAATAATTATTATTTAACGAAACGATGATTTATACACCATTTGCAACCTTGCTATACCAGACCAAAACTCATCCACTAGACTATCTCTGCTATGCTGGGACAGCTGTGGTCCATCTCGGAGGTCCAAACTGTATTGGACTAAATGGTGGTCAACAGCCGAGATCCCGGGTATGCTGGTTAAAAAATGAACTACTACTGGGCTCGAGAACCCTGCTATGTGTGACCAATCATGGTCTACTGCCGAGAACCCTGCTATGTATGGTCAGCCATGGTCTACTACCGAGATACAAGATACAACATTGTATTTAAAGTCGGTATGGCCAGGGAGTAAGTATACGGATACTTACTCCCTGGTATGGCATATAAACACAAACATTTTTAGCTCTGAATAGCTATTGACCGACATAGCTGGTACCGAGAGACCTGCTATGTGTGGCCAACAATGGTCCATTACCAAGAACCTGTTTATGTTATATTCGGTTTCATAAGTACGAGTTAGGCGTGGCGCGGTCGGTAGAGCGGCGGATTTGTAACCGGAGGCCCCAGGTTCAATCCTCCGTGGTGCCACTGAGTTGTTTCGTCGGTATGTTCTTGGGCAAAAAAACTTGTCCTTAGCCTCGTCCGTCGGATGGGGACGTTAACCGGGCGGTCCCGTGTATCAGTCCTTTTAGTTAACAATTAGTTAAAATACATGTTATAACGAAAAAAAGTACTATTTAAATTAATATTGGACTTTATATTAATATTATACAGTGCAAGACGTAAACATATGTACAGTAATTTTATTTATCTAATTTTATTTATTTATTTATTAATTTCACATGCTACTGAAATCTTGAATTCATTTATTTATCAAGTTACATATTACTGAAATCTTGAATAGGTGCCACCTGATTCTCATATACCTTTCTTGAATGACGTGAGGTTCTGCGTACGACCTTTCTGCTAGGAATGAACGAGGAGCCACCGTGTCGTTTACTGTTGATGACATCGAATTTAAACCGGAGAAGTTCATGGTAAAATCACCGAAAGGCACCGACTCTTCAGCGTCAACCTCCTCATCGTCATTCTAAAAGAAAACATAGTGCACAACTATTGCCAGATAATTGATAAATCTTATTCTCGCTTTTCACAAATATTGCAATATGTGAATTGTATATATCTATTGTTTATTGATTTCGATTTAAATAAACATAAATAAAACATGGCCGGAAAACGTTAAGTTAATGTCAGCAATGATAACCTCAGACATCGAGACTGAAACATCATCGTCAATTCTTTCATCGTCAACCTGCTCATCATCGTCAATTCTTTCATCGTCAACCTGGTCATCATCGTCAATTCTCTCATCGTCAACCTGCTCTTCATCGTCAATTCTCTCATCGTCAACTGTATCGTCAACTGCTACATCATCGTCATTATAAAAGAAAGCATATTTATATTGCTCAAAACTTTAACCGGTGTTCTGGTCATATAATAATGCATATGTGCCGATTAAAATTATAGGTTCATTGATGGGTTCTTACAATACCTGTGACTGAATATACGTAAAATGGATTATGAGTTGGTAACTCTTAATTCGACGCTCCAGTTTATTTAAAATAAAAATATTTCATTCCAAGATTATTTATCAGATTATCCAGCCTTTACAATTTATTGCATTGCTATTTTATTTCTACAATGATTACCTCGGACATAGGCGCTTCTAGTGCGGGAATCTGCCTGGCACAGGACTTACAAATGAAGGTCAGTTCAATCCTTAGCTTCAGTGCTTCCCTGTACTGGTCTAGTGTATTTCCTGAAAAGACACACCGTTTACTTGTGCGACAGCATTTAAAACACACATTGATAGATATCGTTATTTATAAACTTGTGCAATTATAATAGAAATTCTTTATTAAAATTAATAGTTTTAAACTTTTATTAATACAAACGTTACTAGATATATAAACTGGTTTCTTAAGGTCAAAAGGTTGCTAGATAAATATTGTTTTATGTATGTTAAACAAACATTACTAGATGAATTTTTACAAGAATTCAGAGCCAGAGTTGATACGAATCAGGTACTTATGTTGTATAAAGTAGTAAAGCTTTGACCTTGCACGTTATTACCTCTTGTGTAAATATAATTCCAACATACCTGTATGGGAAGCCATAACCGTCAAAATGTGGATATTTACAAACCATTCAACGACAGGCCATTTAATTCAACATGAAGTCATTTGATGACGTATATATTGATTCGATGCGACGTGTAAACTCGGTTCATTCGTTACAAAGTGAACTGATACGGTTCAAAGTGAAATGATACGATGTAAAATTTCAAACTATATGACGCAAAGTCATTTGATGACGTACATATTGATTCGATGCGACGTGTAAACTCGGTTCATTCGTTACAAAGTGAATTGATACGATGTAAAATTTCAAACCATATGACGCAAAGTCATTTTATGACGTACATATTGATTCGATGCGACGTGTAAACTCTGTTCATTCGTTACAAAGTGAATTGATACGTTTCGAAGTGAAATGATACGGTATAAACTCGGTTCATTTGTTACAAAGTGAATTGATACGGTTCGAAGTGAAATGATACGATGTAAAATTTCAAACCATACGACGCAAAGTCATTTGATGACGTACATATTGGTTCGATGCGACGTGTAAACTCGGTTCATTCGTTACAAAGTGAATTGATACGGTTCGAAGTGAAATGATACGATGTAAAATTTCAAACCATACAACGCAAAGTCATTTGATGACGTACATATTGATTCGATGCGACGTGTAAACTCGGTTCATTCGTTACAAAGTGAACTGATACGGTTCGAAGTGAAATGATCGGGCGAAAACACAGTCGGTGCGATGCAAACGCAATCCGTTCGACAGAAACTGATTTCATTACGTGCAAAGTGAAACGATGCGACATCTGGCGGCGATATTTGCCACATCACTTGCAGGGTTATTTCCCCTACATAATGTGTGATAAATCAAAGTACTAAAAGTACTGAGAATGCAAGGTTTGATAGGAAAGACTGTATGGATATTTGCACGATCAAATTTCCATAAATTTTACATAGTTTAAACCAACTTGGCGATCTTTGGCGACCTACCAAAATCTTAGAGGGTCAATCCATTCCAAATATATTGTGATCAATTGTCATTAAACTGTTTCATATCTAGACTAGAATATTATTTTATGAAATTGCTGATGGATAGACAGATTTGTGATTTGTGTTCATGGCCAAACTGTCACTCAAGATGACTTCCATGTCTAAAATTATGTCATTTACAGAGTGGCGTGTATTAAGTAGTCTTGCGGGAACAAGATGCACAAGAGGGCCTGTATCACTCTACTGGCTTGAAAAGTCTAAGGCCGGAAAACAGTTTTTGTCTCGCCTATTCGAAGAAAAAAAGATTTGCGTTTAGGTCATTTTCTCACAAACTGTATGCACTAGACCTTTTAAACTTTGCTTGTAGTTGTATCTTGGATGGTACATTGCAACGTGACGATGCAAATGTGGAAGTGACCTTGACCCTCCAAGCAAAGGGCAGATAACTTAATAATTTTTAGGTTCAACTTTTGCGTTTAGGTCACTTCTTCACAAACTGTATGCACTAGACCTTTCAAACTTTGCTTATAGTTGTATCTTGGGTGGTACATCGCAACGTGATAAAGCAAATGTGGAAGTGACCTTCACCCTTCAAGCAAAGGGCAGATAACTTAATAACTTTTAGGTTCAACTTTTGCATTTAGGTCACTTTTTCACAAACTGTATGCACTAGACCTTTAAAACTTTGCTTATAGTTGTATCTTGAGTGGTACATCACAACGTGACAAAGCAAATGTGAAAGTGACCTTGACCCTCCAAGCAAAGGGCAGATAACTTAATTGTTACCTTCAACTTTTGCGTTTAGGTCACTTTTTCACAAACTGTATGCACTCTTTGCTTATAGTTGTATCTTGAGTGGTACATTGCAACGTGACAATGCAAATGTGGAAGTGACCTTGACCCTCCAAGCAAAGGGCAGATAACTTAATAATTTTTAGGTTCAACTTTTGCGTTTAGGTCACTTCTTCACAAACTGTATGCACTAGACCTTTCAAACTTTGCTTGTAGTTGAATCTTGGGTGGTACATCGCAACGTGATAAAGCAAATGTGGAAGTGACCTTCACCCTTCAATCAAAGGGCAGATAACTTAATAACTTTTAGGTTCAACTTTTGCATTTAGGTCACTTTTTCTCAAACTGTATGCACTAGACCTTTAAAACTTTGCTTATAGCTGTATCTTGAGTGGTACATCACAACGTGACAAAGCAAATGTGAAAGTGACCTTGACCCTCCAAGCAAAGGGCAGATAACTTAATTGTTACCTTCAACTTTTGCGTTTAGGTCACTTTTTCACAAACTGTATGCACTCTTTGCTTATAGTTGTATCTTGAGTGGTACATTGCAACGTGACAATGCAAATGTGGAAGTGACCTTGACCCTCCAAGCAAAGGGCAGATAACATATAATTTTTAGGTTCAACTTTTGTGTTTAGGTCACTTCTTCACAAACTGTATGCACTAGACCTTTCAAACTTTGCTTATAGTTGTATCTTGGGTGGTACATTGCAACGTGATAAAGCAAATGTGGAAGTCACCTTCACCCTCCAAGCAAAGGGCAGATAACTTAATTGTTACCTTCAACTTTTGCGTTTAGGTCACTTTTTCACAAACTGTATGCACTCTTTGCTTATAGTTGTATCTTGATTGGTACATTGCAACGTGACAAAGCAACTGTGGATGTGACCTTCACCATCCATGCAAAGGGCAGATAACTTTAATTGTTACATTTACATCACTCTCTCATGAACTATAATTATGCACTAGATGTTTAAACCTAATTTATAGCTTAATCTTTGGAAGAAAACATATTCTATTTTGACATAGTTGTGTTTTGGGTAGTGCATCTTTTTGGATCCATGGATTTCATCTATGACCTTGACCTACTTTCTGGAGCTGATGATTTTTAGGTCTACTGGCCAAGGGCCTTCATTTTTCATCCGATCTTTACAAAACTTTAACATATTGTTGATATCAATGAAAGCTCGCACAAGTTCGAAAACCAGCCAGATCGGACTAGTAACAGCGGAGTTAGTTAAAAAATGCTATATTTTGCCTCGTTAATACGACAGGGCTTTCATTTTTCATCTGATCTTTACCAAACTTTACCAAATGTTTTGCCTTTTCTTTATTATTAGTATATTTTCTTTATTATTTGTACATTTTTTTTGTTTAAATTTGTTTTAAATATATATATAATTTTTAATTTTTTTATTTATTTTTTGATTATTTTATTTTTTTATTTTTTATTTTTTGTATTTGATATATTTATTGGTTTATTGTTTTAAAGGTTTTTTGTTGATATTTTTGTTGTTGTTTTTAAAAAAATATTTTTTTTTTTTTTTTTATTATCTTTTTTATTTCATTTTTTTTTTCGATTCGTTGATTTTTGATGGAGTTACGGCCCCTTGACATTTTTATTTTTGAATTTATTGTCGGCTCTACTCCTCCTAAAGCCTTGTTGGATTTCGACGAAACTTGGCAGGAAGCATCGGTAAGATGTCTAGTTCTGCATATCGCGCTTTTTCCCAGTTCGCTGATTTATGACGGAGTCATGGCACTTTCACATTTAAATTTCTTGTCGGCGCTACCCCTCCTAAACTTTCTACAAAATTTGGCAGGAAGCCTCAGTATGATGTCTAGTTGTGCAAATCGCGGTATATCAATGAAATCTCGGACAAGTTCGAAAACCAGCTAGATCTTGTTAGTAACGACAGGTTATGGCCCTTGATTTGCTGAAAAATGCTTTATTGTATTTCCTTTGTTAAATCTGTAGTTACTTCATTTTTTATCTGATCTTTACCATATTTGTTTAGAATGTTAATATAACCCTGTCCCCCACCACCCCGCCCCATTTTTATAAAATTTCATTCATAGAAGTGGGACAAATTAAAAAATACCCATGCCAGACTAGACACAGCAGACTTATTTCCCATGATTACCAGGTGAGCGATCTAAGGCCATCCTATCCCTGTTGTTTTTGCAATGTTTAAAAAAAAATACTGATGGGAATTTTATGTCGACAACCCTTGATGTAAGAGCCGTTTTAGCCAGTAGAGCATCCACAGGCCTTCTTGGGCCTCTTGTTTTTAATAGAATGGCATTTTACTTTTAAACCAATGCACTTAAAAATGTCATCTCAGCAAACGGCAAACTCCATTGTTTTTAGTTACTAAAATGTTTACAACCTCATTTAAGCATCATTGACCGTTTTATTTTTAAGTCCAGCCCCCGTTAGGCGAGACATGTGAATCCACGGATTTCTTGTTTAAAAAATCAAAGGCTATAACTCTGATGTGTCTAGTCTGATGCAACTGGTTTTGAACTTGTCCAAGTTCAGTGGCGTAACCTAGAAAACGTCTTCTGCTGCAAGGACAAATAACTTAACAAGAGGCACTACCCGTTGATTCAACTTCTCTATGTCTGTCACACACATTGAAAAGAAACTTTACTGTAGTATTAATTAAAAAAAAAAAATACAAATCTAGCTACCTAGCTACCGTATTTTACATTGTATAGTACGCAGTATTTTTTTTTACTTCTTTTAAGGTTTCCGAAAGCGGGGTGCGTACACATTACAATACAAGGAAACAATACAATAAGCTTTTTTTCTTGCATTTGATATGCAGAAAATCGATGTTAGACTGGAGAAAATCGCCGATAAAAACATCGGGGACGAAAGACAGACATTTGTGAATGCCGATAATACTTTATTTTTCGTGACTTACTCGCTTTATACAAGTAATTAATTGACTTAATTCGACTTAGAAATGAATAAAGTTTATTATAAAGCTTGTTTTTATATAAATTTGTTGTAGAATTTCAATAAATGCTAGCTCGAAGAACAGTGACATGGTTTACTTGTTTAATTAAATAACAGCAAGAAATAGTGTATGCTTAAATACTTTACAAACACAAGCATGAAATATTGGATGCTTAAATACTTTGCAAACACATCACCATGTATACATTCTCTTGTAGTATTGCTTAGAGTTTTGTTGTTTTTTAAATCTATGATGCTTTCCCAATAATTTGCAACAATTTCCATCAGAATTTTAAATGCTGTGAATTGCCAAATCCTTGTCACAATATATTTGGAATGGATTGACCCTCTAAGATTTGGTTGGTCGCCAAAGATCGCCAAGTTGGCTAAAACTATGTAAATTTTATGGAAATTTGATCGTGCAAATATCCATACAGTCTTTCCTACCAAACCTTACATTCTCATTACTTTTAGTACTTTGATTTATCATATATTATGTAGGGGAAATAACCCTGCAAGTGATGTGGCAAATATCGCCGCCAGATGTCGCACCGTTTCACTTTGCACGTAATGAAATCAGTTTCTGTCGAACGGATTGCGTTTGCATCGCACCGACTGTGTTTTCGCCCGATCATTTCACTTCGAACCGTATCAGTTCACTTTGTAACGAATGAACAGAGTTTACACGTCGCATCGAATCAATATGTACGTCATCAAATGACTTCATGTTGAATTAAATGGCCTGTCATTGAATGGTTTGTAAATATCCACATTTTGACGGTTATGGCTTCCCATATACCTGTATCGCAATTGCGATGCGTCCACATCTTGCACGAGTCACACTCGATGGCATGCTGGCTGGGTCGAACCTCGAGCCCACAAGAAACACAAAACGCGGACATAACAAATACTGAAAAATCCGTTTACAAAATAAAATTAACACAATATAATTTCAGTTCCAAAATAACTTAACACGGTCGAAGTGCGATGCAAAATAGTTATGATACTTGTTGTTTATGACTGTCCAATTTATACAAATATTGTAAACTAAAGAAACTTGACTAACAATACAAAGGCATTATTTTTTGGCAGTTCTCTTTGTGTGTGGTCAAACTCCTTTTTTTTTTTAAAAAATTATGTTCTGTTTAATCTGTTAATTATTCTCTTTGGCTTAATGTATATGACTGATCATATAAAAAAACATGTTACTAATAATAGAAATATACCTATACGAAAGCATGTAAGCCCGTGGTACACGGAAGAATGCGAAGCCGCGAGGCGTGATTTAAAAAGTGCGAATAAACGATATCGTAGATTTAGGACACAGGAATGTTTTAATTTAGTAATTGGTAAACGTCGTATTTTTAGGAAAGTTAAGCGTCGTGCTAAAGTTAAATATAAAAACAATCAAAAATCTGTTTTACATGATACTGCTAAAAATAATCCTAAACAATTTTGGGATCTTGTTCGTAAATATAAGAAAAAGTGCAAAAGCACTAATAATATTTCTGTTCAGGATTTTTATAGTCATTTTAAAGAATTATTCTCTGAAAATGATACTTTTGTCAATGAAGAGGCAGAAAACGTACTACAACAGGAATATCTCGATAGTCATGTTATAGACCAGTTAGATTGTGATTTCAGTGTTGACGAAGTATTGAAAGCTGTTAGTGCGCTAAAGAGAAATAAGAGTTCCGGTATAGGCCTTTTAATTCCTGAAATTTTCATTGAATCCAAACAGTTATTGTCACCAATATTTTGTAAACTTTTTAATTTTATATACCATAATGGCATATACCCAGAAGCTTGGACAAAGGGAATGCTGGTACCAGTGCCTAAAAAGGGTGATAAAAATAACATTGATAACTATAGAGGTATCATATTAACTAGCATATTTTCTAAAATATGTTCAGTTATGTTAGACAATCGTTTACGTGAATGGATAGAAGATAATAATATTTTATCGGAATGTCAATTTGGTTTTAGAAAAGGCAAAAGTACAGTTGACTGTATCTTTGTTTTACAGTCTATAATTAATAAATTTATTTAACATGAAAGGAAAAAACTGTATTGTGCCTTTATTGATTTTAAGAAAGCATTTGATTTAGTCTATAGAAATGGAATTTGATTTAAACTCGTTAGTAATAATGTATCATCAAAGCTTGTTAGAATGTTGCAATCTATGTATGCTTCAGTTAAAATATGTGTTAAAGCAAACAGCAATATATCAGATTATTTTGATAGCTTCATGGGTGTAAAACAAGGTGAAACTTTATCACCTTTATTATTTATTATATATATTAATTACATGTCATCTTATATAAACGATAGTGATGCAGATATGATTACGCTCAATGAAATGCAGATATTTCTTTTGTTATTTGCAGATGATACTGTACTTTATTCATATTCAGTCAATGGGCTACAAATTTTGTTAAATAAACTACATGAGTATTGTAAAGCATGGAATATAACTGTAAATGCTAGTAAAACTGTAGCAATGACATGTAAATTAGGCGCAAGAATGGATAAGGTTGATTTATTCTATGACAATAGAAAACTAGATAACGTTAAACAATTCACCTATTTAGGTGTTACTATGTCATCAAATGGAGATTTTATCAATCTCAAAAAGCCTTGGCAGATCAAGCAATTAGAGCTACTTATTCTTTGAATTCTTTATTTGATACTGTCCTTTTGAAAATAAGTGAAAATATGAAATTATTTGATTGTATGATCCTGCCAATTCTAAATTATGGAGCTGAAATATGGGGATTTCATAAAGCTCCTGATATTGAAAGAATATATTTAAAATTTCTTAAACAAATGCTTAACGTCAGAACGCAAACTCCAAATGCTTCAGTCTATGGAGAATTGGGTAATGTTCCTCTAGATAGTGTACGTAAGAAAAGAATTCTTAAATTTTGGTTAAAAATTATTAAGTCACAAGGCTCTTTAATCAACGAAGTTTATAAAGACCAAGTAAATAATAATGTTCGTGGGTCCTGGGCCTCAGACGTACAGCGTTTGTTAAACGATCTAGGTTTTAACTATTTATGGAATAATGCTAATATAACGAATCTTCAACTATCGAAACTTATAGAGCGACAAAATGACCAGTATTATCAGCAATGGTATTCGACATTAGCTACATCACCAAAGCTAAAAACCTACAAGAAAATTAAAAATAATATTGGAGTTGAAAAGTACCTGAACTGTGTTGCAAACGAAAGGCATCGTATTTCTTAGACAAGACTAAGGTGTTATGCCCATAAATTAGCTATAGAAGAAGGTAGATTTAAAAATGTAGAGAGATCTGAACGTAATTGTGTATTCTGTCAAATGAATGTAATTGAAGATGAATATCATTTTGTTTTAGTTTGTCCATGTTTTCGCGATATTAGAATTGAGTGTCTTCCTAAATTCTATTTTCACTGGCCAAATTTACAAAAATTTAAATTGTTACTTACTTCCAGCCAGTCTAGTGTATTAAGTAAATTGGCAAAATATGTATATTTAGCGAATTTGAGACGTGAGAGTATAATAGATAATTAACGTGAATTATCGAGATTAACGTAATATTTATTATGATTGTAAACCATTATTCAAGTGTCTGTCTGAAACACATAGTTTTTGCCTACTGGCCTTAGACTCATTTCCCGAAGAATTTGCTATTGTGCGAGGACTGATATAGCACGAGTTGTAAATAAGCTTGACCGAAATGTATCCACTGTACAAACAAATTATATGTATAGAGTTGTTTTGTTTTCTTTCTCTCTTTCTTTTTCTGATGATTTTCCTCTCTGTATTAGTTATGCTATATACTATTCGAAATTGTTTGTTTAAAATAGTAGGTGTAAGTACTCTTTTGTAGCTTTACTCCATGATAGTATTATACATGCTCTTCTCAATGTAATGTAACCCATGAACATTGTATGATGTTTATGCTGAATAAAATAATTGAATTGAATTGAATTGATCTAAATTGATGAAAGAAACACATCTACCGTCATTAAATGTTTGTTGTGATATCTGCATACCGCCCGAGAGTACGTGTTAACAAAACACGCCAATTAAAGAAGTGTCGCCGCACACACTTATTAACCAAACAATGATTGCTTGTTAATCCGTTATCAGCAGTTACGTTTGCTAATACAATCACCTAGTGATTAAATCAGGATGTATTGTCATGATAATTAATTGATATTGGAACATATTAAAAAACATGCAAGGTGCTAAAAATGACGTAAAACGTAAAACACCATTCAAACAAACACAAAATATGCAAAGGAAATCTGGTATTGAACACAAAACGTTAATACGTATTATTTTTCTTTATTTTTAATTTATTTCAATAGTAAATTCATTTTAATAACATTATTACAAGTTGAAATATAAACATTCTAAAATTACACACAGCTTCAGAATTAAAACATATGAAAGCAATAATAAACTTCATATTTAAGGCATGGATATGCAGATCTATGTCAAATATTATAACACAGTAACAATCATTTGAAGATATACACAGTAACAAAACAAAACAACTTCAAGAAAAACGAAAATATAAAATTAATACAACCTTTTTTTATGACGAGTAATAACAATAAAAACAATATATAAGTAACCAAAATGAGTACGAACTGACTGAAGTACAAGTTTTTCCGGAAGCATTTAGAAATAAATAGGGGGACGTTTTGACTAGGGCACGTTTTGTCTAACAAATTAATAGGGCGGGACGTTTTGACCAAAAAAGGGGGACGTTTTGACCAGGGGACGTTTTGACTAGGGGCCGTTTTGACTGTAATTGACGAGTTAACACACATATGTACAGTAGACTATAATTAGTAGGCTTTAATACCAAGCTGTTATGGAGACGCTAAATAGAGACTGACCCAGTGATGGGTCCTGTATATAGAAGGCACAGGCATGCATTGCATAAGGTACAATATATGTGCAGCAGTGTATATGTTAGATCTGCATATAGGATCTACATTGTTTCGCTACGTAAATATGTAGGTCTATGGCTATGGAGATACCTACATTTAATTGTATCATTATATATCTGTACCTGTATATCTATCTATCTATCTATTGATACTGCAGTACCCCCTCACGGGGATTATGTGTAGGTGCGCGTCTGTGCAGTGTGAGTAGTTAAAAGAAAGATAAAATAGTTTTAAAATCAAGTGAGAGTGAGATAAAAGTATGATAGTGTTATAATGTTAAAAGATTGAAGAAGACAAAGTGATTTTTAAAAGTAAGAATAAAAACAAGCTTCCTGTCTATGGCATGGAGTGGGTGACTGAGCACACTGCCAGTTTGAACGAGTTCAGGTCTGGCAGCATTGCAATGTCGACTGGTAGTCTATTCCACTGTACGATTGCAAGGGGAAAGAACGAATACTTGTAGTAATCAGCAGTAGTGTGTATTTGTCTAAAGGCAAGGGGGTGGGATTGGCGGGGAATTCTCATGGGCTGTATGACATATGGGGGCATGGGTACAGCAACAAGGCAGTGGATTATTTTGAAAAAGATACATAACCTGGCATCTGATCGTCTGTTTTCAAGGGACCTCCATCCTAATTTACCTAGCATGTCAGTGACACTGGCGTGTTGGGAATATTTATTTACGGTCCATCGGGCTGCTCTTCTTTGGACCATTTCTATCTTATTTATGTTGGTCTTTGTGTGGGGGCTCCAGACAAGCGAAGAATACTCAAGGAGGGGGCGCACTAGTGTTTTGTAGGCGACCTCTCTTATACCTGTATTTTTGGACCTTATGTTCCTTTTTACAAACCCCAGTGTCCTGTTTGCAGATGTGGTTGTTCTGCTGATGTGGTTGTTCCATGATAGATTGTTGCTTATGTCCACTCCAAGGTATTTCGAGCTTTCAACGGTTTCTAGAATCTGGTCATGTAGGGTGTACTGGGATGGGATGGGTTTTCTTGATCGTGTAATTTGTATAATAGTACACTTACTTGGATTAAACTCCATGTCCCATCTTGTTTCCCAATTTTCTCACCGTCTCAGGTCCTCTTGGAGTTTTTGAGCGTCTTGGAGAGAGGATACTGCCAGATAAACAGCAGTGTCATCGGCAAAGAGTCTTACCTGGGATTTAATAGAGTCTGGTAGGTCGTTTATATAGACCAGGAATAGGATGGGTCCGAGTACTGATCCTTGTGGTACTCCGGATGTTACACGGACTTCCGTGGATATGTCATTATCGAGTACTAAACTTTGAGTACGATATCCATGATTGTATTGCCAATATTGCTTCACTACGGAAGAACCTTCTTTGTTTGAACACAAATTAATAATACTTACATGTATTAGTCCGTGGTTAGCGTGCGGGCAGGCTGGCTGGCGGGTAGATTGGCTGTAAATATATCTAGTTAGACGATGACGACATCCCTGGCATTTAAATTAGCCTTTGTTTATGCTGGATATAGGTCATATTTGTTCGCGGGAAAACCGGACTATTTTTATTTATATTCTAAAAGAAAATTGTATGTACAACTTTATAGCTGTAATTTATTATTATCAAAAAATACTATTTATAAAATAGTAAATCAAATGAAATGCAAATCAAAATGTAAAATTAAAGAAAGTGTTAAAATGTTTTGGATTTTTTTTTTGATTAGCGGAAGTAACCAAAATAGTTGCAGATGTCCTTCGGCTACTAATGAAAAAAAATTGGTGAAACAAGCAACACCGTATGATCTTTTATCAATAAAGACAAACCATGTATGTAACAGTTAACGGA
The DNA here is from genome assembly GCA_037043455.1 of Cyrtodaria siliqua. Lineage (NCBI taxonomy): Eukaryota > Metazoa > Mollusca > Bivalvia > Adapedonta > Hiatellidae > Cyrtodaria > Cyrtodaria siliqua. Next base: position 77,952 of record JAWPHD010009601.1, on the reverse strand, counting down.
CAATTCAAAATTGTTCTATCCTATTAGGTTGAGTTGTTTTCCAGTTATAAAAAAATAATTAAATGTAAATAACGGCAGTTGCATGCTCTTTTAAAGTGGGTGGGGTATGCCGTTTACCTAAAAAACAAACAACACAAAAACTCACACATTATCTCAATATATCTAAATATACTGCTACAAAATCTTTCGTGTGAAGGTTTAAAGGGCTTGAATCACTGATTAACACAGAAGAAAACAATATCTTGAATATACGCATGATGCAATTTGCTGTCGCATGTCTCACTCAGTCACTGTACAGACTATTTGATGGCTTTACATCCTTCCCAATGATGACATATTTTCAGAGTACCATGCCTGATTAAGATGTTGTGGGATTGTATTGGAACAATCTTTGACGAGACTCTACCTGGAATCCAGCCAAGGACCTCTGGGACGAGAGGCAAGTATGCTGACCATTCGGCCACCGCAGCTCTATTTTTTCATTTTCTCATTATTTGCATATCTTGTAAAAATAATGAAATTAAATTTACAATGCAGCATCACAAAATGGAACCATCTCTAAAATGGAACCATCTCAAAATATTTAGATGTTGACGCCGTTATAATGAACAGTCAAACTTACAGATGGTGCGTTGTCATTTGTCGTTAGCAATTATCAAATTTGACAATTTCTTTACAGAGAAAAGATATCACTGTAACGTTTGGAACTTTAGGAGAGTAAGCAAAGCAATGCGAAAGATTTCAGATATGTGAATTTTCACATTTTAGTGCTATTAGAATAGAAATAGAACATCGTTTACGGTGAATTATCTTGTAATATATCACAGTTATCTTGGGGCTCGTGAAATTATTGTTTATAATTGAACTCCAAACCGTGATATATTACACGATAATTCACTGTAAATGATGTTCTATTTCATAATTATACATAGGCAAAATAATAATGTTTACTGTAAGATTGTTGGAAAAAAATGGGTCAAAAGGTCGGCTTTTTATTTTATTTTTTGCTTTTATTTTGTTTTTTTAAATGAAGATTTTAACCTTGAGAACAATAACATTCAGATTTATTTGAGTGGCACTCGCTGTTTACAGAAATCATTTTTTTGCCGCAGTTTCCAGTGTTCCCATTCACGCACATATGTTTTCACGCATGAAAACAAAAAATCACGCAAAGAAAACTGACCTCGTACGTGCATGCACGCACAGAAAAAATACAAGTCTGATAATAAGAAAGCATGACCGTCGGTAGATTTCCAAATTCTCGTCCACTGTGTCCGAATATGTTTTGAAAAATCAAAACGAAACTAAAACGCTTTGTTTACGAAAACATTATCCTGAGTAATTGTGTCAATTGCCCTATCCCTCTAGTGCATACCACGATAATTGGTTATGACGTCATAAGCGCACGCGCTACCTAAATGAAAGTAGAGAAAACATCGACATCTCATTCTGGTGGTTTTGACTTATTTCTTTTTCAGATTTAGTAAGTATATTTAAAATTAAAATAAAAACTTAATAATAGAATAAATGAAGATCAAAGTATGTTGAAAGGTTTAAAAATATTAAAAAATCATAGTGTACCCCCTAAATTTGTAGTGTACCCCCAAAATTTAACAGTAGGGGGTACATGTACCCCCAAATACCCCCAAATGAAAAAGTCAGTGGGAACACTGAGTTTCTTATCGAGCAATTATATTTGCAAGTGCTGACAATCTAACAATTGTTGCATTAATTCAGATTGTTTTTTATTCTCAATAAAAAAAATCGGAGTTGGCAGTGTTTTAATTAAGGGTTGGTCGTGTTGCTTTAAACACAGGCATTACTTTATTTGGTCATATTGTAACAATTATTACTATCATTCTAGACAGTTAAATGTAAATAATTTATCTGTATTAAAACATGTTTCCTTCCTTATTTCAGCTTGAAGATTAAATCCCAGGACCAATTATGAAGATTAATTACCGATAAAATGTGTATAAACTCAGATTCAATTCAAGGCGTAGGACTATAATTTAATGTATCATATCTACTCATTTTAATGCTAAGTTGACTATATTTTTGCTTTTATTTCAATATTGAACAAACTGAATTGAAACATGTAGTGTGATGTTGGGCTATGTGTATAATGACCTATATTATTATGGAGAAATATGGTGTATGGAGGACTCGCTCAAAAAGTAATATACAAACAGAATCAAGGACTCGCTCAAGAAACAATATGTAGAATTAAGGACTCGCTCAAGAAGTAATGTGTAGACTCAAGGACTCGCTCAAGAAGTAATATGTAAAATTAAGGACTCTCTCATTATTTTATATGTAGACTCAAGAACTAGCTCAAGAAGTAATATGTAGAAAAAGGACTCGCTCAAGAAGTAATATGTAGAATCAAGGACTCGCTCAAGAGGTAAATTATGAGTGAGATCGAGAAAAAACAAGGACAGAATTTATCACAAACCACTTCCGATTTAACAAATGAAAATGAAAAAACACTTCAGAAACTTTCAGAATCATTGCATAGTCTTCAAACTGAAGTGCTGAAACCTCCAACACCTGTCAATCATCCAAATTTTATACCCGAATTCAAGAAAGGAGTATCCAGCTCAAGCAGCCCGTCAGAATCTGCCGATCAGAGACCGTACAAAAATCGACCATTGGACAGCCATGATTCAAAAGGAAAACCTCCTATTCATTCAAATTCAAATGGATCTCAATCAGAGTCTGGTGCAAGCAGAAACAAGCATTTAGTGAACAGGAGTGTGTCACATGATTCAAATGATGTCAAGAAAGGTGGTTCTATTGGTTCCTTTGGATCAGGTGACAGTAAGACATATGAGGAAGAGGTGGTGATCTCGTACCAAGATGAGGCTGTGGATATTGAGTTACAAGGAGGAGGTATACTAATTGTGATTTTGTTGTTTAAACTTTAGACAAGGCAGATAACACTTACGGTATTCCTTTATGCATAGGAATCATGACCACTCAAGAAACCAAAACTTTTTTTTAGTAAAGCACCTGTTACAGTGAGAAAAAGTTGCAAAAGAATAAGTTTTTTATTTAAAGAAACTAATTCGCCAAACATCGACAAAATTACATTACAAAAGTGTTTATCAAAAGTCAACCCACTCGTTCAGGTCATGCATGTCGTAATAATAATATATAAAAATTACGTGCTGATTAACCCTTTAACCCTTATGCCGGCCGTATCCGGCCTGCACTGTCTCACCCTTATACCGGCCGAATCTGGCCTCGACGCCTTCAAAGTATAGGTTTATTCATGGGTTCAGGGGTCTGGAAATATTTTGAAATATTTACTTTTCAAAATCCACTTGCCCTGCTCAAAATGTCACCTGCCCCAATTTCAAGTCATTTGCCCCAAAAGTAAGGTATGTCATCATGCATTTTTTTTTGAGACCGCACGCTAAGTACTAAATACTTTTCTATTATTTTTTTTTTTTGTCATAATGTTTTACATGATTTCATTGTAAAATTAATGCCTTAAATTAGGAAGGATCAGAGCTATAGCTAGGTTGTTACCATTATGCACATATCTGTGTTTTACTATATCCGGTGGGAGAGGGGGGAGGGGGTGTCGGCTGGGGCCAAGGATAGGACATCACTGATGAACATGGGATAGGGAATTAGCTGAACCTGGTACCAATACGGTAATATAAGATATTGGTAGACCTATGGAATTAAGATGACAAAAGGGCAGGTAGATAACAACAAACAAAAAGATGCATTAGGTCGAACGAAACCATTTTCTTCTTTTACTTTTGTTATAGACTACACCAGTTAAAAAAAAAGAAAGATGCATTAGGTCAAACAGAAGTTTTTTCCTACTTTCACTTTCGTTATAGACATCACGTAGATAAATCAGAAAGCTCATTTTTCTGTGTTGGAAATTATTAGCACGGTTTATACCTAAAACTGACTGGTATGTAGTTGTTTTTCTGTCAATATCTTTTTGAGATGCCAATTCTTCAATGGCAAACATGCTTCACGTTCAAAACATCATTGATCTCGGTTTCATTGAAAAACAAACATGTCATTTTGAAATAAAAACAGATGCACACCTATTCATTACGACATGTGCCGATAGTCATTACGACATGTGTCGATAGTCTCTTTGCATTAGGTCGAACGAAACCATTTTCTTCTTTTACTTTTGTTATAGACTACACCAGTTAAAAAAAAAGAAAGATGCATTAGGTCAAACAAAAGTTTTTTCCTACTTTCACTTTCGTTATAGACATCACGTAGATAAATCAGAAAGCTCATTTTTCTGTGTTGGAAATTATTAGCACGGTTTATACCTAAAACTGACTGGTATGTAGTTGTTTTTCTGTCAATATCTTTTTGAGATGCCAATTCTTCAATGGCAAACATGCTTCACGTTCAAAACATCATTGATCTCGGTTTCATTGAAAAACAAACATGTCATTTTGAAATAAAAACAGATGCACACCTATTCATTACGACATGTGCCGATAGTCATTACGACATGTGTCGATAGTCTCTTTGCTCATCAACAGCACCATCAAATTGCCCTACTTGTTTATAAATTGGTTGATTGAATTGCCATTGTTTCAGTTTACCACGTGGTAGTGAACGGGAGTTGTTTCATTTGCTGATAAAAATACAATGGTTATTTGATTGGATAATATGGATACAGTACTCAGTCAAGTGTTGCATCATGATTTTTAATTATTGAACAGAAGATAACCTTGGGTCACTACGACACACCGACCGATATACAAAGCGACAACACCATCTCAATAACTGGTTTGCACTGATGTATATTTCACACTAATCATGCTAATCTGGCGCGTGACTTACTTCCTGTATAGAGGGGCTCGTTACGGGGTATATTTCACATGGTATACAAATTCTAAACACCGCGCGTCTTCAATTGAAGTTTGGCACCCCAAACGTTCCTCGGCCAATCAAATTCTGATAAACTGACAAGTGGGAGGATTAAACAATAGTGAACAACAAGGGTCAATTTATGACACTTATCAGTAATTGCTCGCGGCGAAAGCGACGGGAGGTTAATTCCTAAGCAATTATCGGCAAACTTCACAGTCAAGGCAAATTTTCCCTTGATTTTTATCTAATGCTGAAACGTCTGTCGGGCAAGTGACAGACAACCAGATTTATGAAGGTCACCTGTCCACACCCAAAGTCCACTTGCCCGGGGCGTCGGGCAACCATATTTCCGGAACCCTGGAAAATAAAAATACTAAAATGTGGTTGAATATGTGTAAAATGAATTTTGAGTTGGTAATGGTAACTCTTAACCATTATGAATGTATAATGGAATGTTCTTTCTTTAAATTTAGACCAATCCATTTATGTTACAAAGGGGTGTTTTGGAGACATTGTAAACCCTGATTAGCCAACGAGTTATTCGCAGGCTGATCTGTGTTTACAATGGACGCAAAGGCTATTGTAGTCACCTTTAGCAGGCTAAGGGTTAATAATCAATATTGAGTTATTTCCCTCTGATTGTTAATATTATTCAATGTGTATTCTTAATACTGTAATCAACGCAAACTCATGTTGTTGTTTTTTTGGCTGTTTTTATAGCGGTTATTCGGTCATATTCCCAATGCCCAATCAGATCTTTTTCTCAATTTAAGGGAAAATATCCTAACTGAAAAAAAAAAGAAAAAGTTAAAGGCAATATAAACCTGCCAAATAACGGCAAAACTACACATCAAATTTGTTCATCCAAATCCTATCCATGTGTTCAGGTCATAAAATAATGCATATGTGCCGATTAAAAGTATAGGCTTATTAAACATGTTAAAGGGTATTTAAAATACCCGAGATTGAGCGTGCGTAAAATGAATTATGAGTTGGTAACTCTTAATTCGACGCTCCAGTTTTGGGTTTTGGCCTGCTGGTTAAATCAGTTTACTAATTCCTGCGTTTATAGAGTTCGGATTTTCAAAATACGTAAGTTATATATATCATGTATATAGAACTCGTCGTCAGTAGGTTTAGAGACGGTGTAGTTTTGTTTTAAAATGTGCCTGTTAATAGCGTGACAGAGACTTTAAAGAGTGCTAATTATTCAGTATGAAATGATTCTTAATGCCTGTGTTGATCTTGGTGTACAGTAAACAGTATCAAAGATACAATTTATGAAATGAATGTTTTACTTTTTTCCCCGAATTTTATGAAAATCGTGATTAAAAGTTCCTAATTTTATGAAAAATCACGCTAAAATTACCAATTTTGACGGTACGAGTTGTGTTCCCAAAATATTAAAAACAACCTCTGCCATATAAGCTAGGATGGAATGTTAGTGTCTACTGAATAAATGTTACGCCATGTACATAATACATGTAATGTACATAATACATGTACTATGATAGAAAAGACTGTGTGCGAAATGTTTAAATATTTTTATTTTATTTAAACATCCTGCACGTGATCTCGATGTAGGCCATCCCCACCAGGGGGCACCACCATAACCATTATCAGAGAGTATTATACTGCGGAGCTGTAGATAATTTTTGACTGCAAAGAGTATTTACTCATCCAATTCAAAATGAATGAGTAACAAGAAACACGTTCAGATTAAAAAACATTTTTTAAATAATTCATCATGTTCATACCCGTAGCCAGGGGGGGTGCGTTGGGTGCGTCCGCACCCAACTTTTTTGGACAAAAAATGCTCTATAGCTTCTGTCTCTAAATATAGATATAAAAGTCACCAGAATGCATGATTTACCGTTTCAATTTCAAAATTTTCTAGGGGGAGGACCCGCTAACCTGCATGTATTGAGGTAAGGCCAATAAAAGTGAGATTTCATACAAAAAATGCTCTATAGCTTCTGTCCCTAAATATAGATATAAAAGTCACCAGAATGCATGATTTACCGTTTCAATTTCAAAATTTTCTAGGGGGAGGACCCCCTAACCCCCCACCTGCAGGAGGGGGACACCCCCTCCCGCACCTACCCCCATCGCCACTTCTCATGTATTGAGGTAAGGCCAATAAAAGAGAGATTTCATATAAAAAATGCTCTATAGCTTCTGTCCCTAAATATAGATATAAAAGTCACCAGAATGCATGATTTACCGTTTCAATTTCAAAATTTTCTAGGGGGAGCACCCCCTAACCCCCCATCTGCAGGAGGGGGTAACCCCCTCCCGCCCCTACCCCCATCGCCACTTCGTGGCTCAATTCGCCGCGTTTCGGCGATATCCGCGCCCCCCTTTTCAAATACCTGGCTACGGGCTTGATGTTCATGTTCCAAAATGGATGTGAATCTTTTTTTTCTTCTTTTTTTTAAACAACCATTCTGATTAAGTGGATGATAAGTCACACGAACGTGGTATGGCCTTTGTTCTTAATATAAGACCCATGCTTAGAACAGTTTTCATCATTTAAATCAGGGCTTTTTTACCCTTCTTTGTAGACGCCGATATACGGCTTTTTCCAAAGCAAAAAATGTCAAAAATTTTCCCTCTTTCAGAATAAATCCCCATTCAAAATGTTGTTCGTCATAAAACCATCTATTTATAACCGCAATGTATACTTATTTATAACCGCATAGAGCCTTTCTCTTCTTTAGATGTTTGCACGTAAATTTATACAAAAGAAAGGTAGATACCAACAATTTATTGCGATATAATTTCCCCCCTAAAGTTGAAAAAAAATCGCTTTTTTCTCCACAAAAAAGGCTAGGGCTCCTTCCCAAATTTCTAAAAAAAGGCCGTGTAAATATGGAATAAACTGTTGCCTAGGACAATACATACACATATAATACTCGTAACACTACAGCTCTGTTTAAACTGCATTCATTTCAGGTAACAAGGGTGTGAGTAATGAGTTGGTACTGCCCCTCCGTCTGGTGATCATGTCCAGTAAGATGAGGAGCACGACGGCCATTCGTCACGCGCTGCGCCCTGGGGTCGTCCTGGTGCAGTACAAGTATGACAACTCGACACTGGATGTCATACTGGGTGAGTTTTAATAATAAATGTTTGGTCAATTCTGCTAATTTCAAGGTCCTTTGCCCTTTTCTCAAAAAGCAAGAAACTGACCAATAAACATTTGAGGAAAATGTCTGTTTTGACATTGTGCATTGAGTAAGAGTGTGGCCCTAAAATGTCCAAAAGACATCACTGACTTCGGTTTACAGTTTTCCGTATAAAAAAATATCATTCTCAGTGGTCATCTTGTTGACTACATGTCTTGTTACCAAGGCAAAGGTCATTGAATAACTGTTGCACGGCATTTGATTGGCTATTCAGATTTGTTTGTTTAAATGGTGTTTTACGTCATTTTAAGCACATGTTAGGCCATATATGATGGTCAGTTTGTTGTGGTAGAGGCAGACCAACCAATTTTTCCTGGGTAGATACAGTACTGTGTACCTCCCGCTATGCGTAAGAATGAAAACGTTCTCACTTGACATGTCAAACTCCCAGTTGGATTCGAACCCGCAGTCTATTCAGATAAGGTGTGAAAAGAAATATAAAAAGATCGGACAGGGAAAGTAGCATTCAAGGAGGACAGTCAACCACAAAACACAGAAACAAACACGCAAACAGACAAACAAGAAGGCAAAAGCAATAATAAATGCAAACGACATCACAAAAGTGTTGACAATAGGGCTACCGCCTTGGAACGGTCAGTGGCAAAGTAGGCCTCTGGGGGTTTAAACCGGTTCTAGGGTGCACCAAACCTCACACTTACCCTACTGTCATCCCATTAAAACAGGACAGTGTAAATAAAGAAATCCCCACCATGATCTAATCTCTAACCAACAAGGCAGCATCAATAGGCAATATAAGTAAAACACAAATATGCTCGTGTAAATATAATACAAAAAACAATAGCCTAGAAAGCCACAATGAAGGTACTCAATGACTTGGCAGAAGCCAGAGCAGTAAGAGAATAAACCATTAAGGGCACAAGAAAGATCATGAAAGTACTATTTGAATATTTCTCGCAATTACTCGTATTATATGCAATGTACTTGAATGTTGAATTAGTATAAAAATGTAGGGTAACATTTTATGCTGCTATATTTTTCAGCACCTCTGCACAGTTGCTTTTCCATCCACAGTTCAAACCTTGAATTTTAATATTTCAGCCTAATATTTTACAATTTCAGAGAATTTCAGCTTACTATTTTCTCCAATTTCAGGCCTTGTATCACAGACCCTTGCATCAAGGAGGTGCGAGAGTATAGCCCTAATACTCAGCTGTTCTGGCCTCTCCCTACAGATATGTGGCAAGGAAGAAAAGGTAAGCCCTAATACTCAGATGTTCTGGCCTCTCCCTACAGATATGTGGCAAGGAAGAATATAAGAATCTTTCATGGGTATCCGGTGAAGATAGGGAATTCCAACCCGAGGTATAAGTGTTTTTATCGGAACCAAGGCTCTGCCGAGGTTCCGATTAAAACACTTATACCGAGGGTTGGAATTCCCTATCTGAACCGAATACCCATGATAGATTCTTTTTCTTGCATATCATTGCATATCAGAGACATGTTGTGCGTTGACGCCGCCAGCTACTAACGTTTTGCATGTTTTCCTGCATACCGGATGTTGGCGCGCGTGAATTTTATCTCGACCCTAGGGTGAGATGGAAATATCTAGCCCCGGTGAAATGACGGATATCCTTGTCCGGTATGCAAGAAAAGGTAAGCCCTAATACTCAGATGTTCTGGCCTCTTTCTATAGATAAGTGGCAAGGAAGAAAAGGTAAGCCCTAATACTCAGATGTTCTGGCCTTTCCCTACAGATATGTGGCAAGGAAGAAAAGGTAAGTCCTAATACTCAGATGTTCTGGCCTCTCCCTACAGATATGTGGCAAGGAAGAAAAGGTAAGCCATCATCCTCAGCTGTTCTGGCTTTTCTCAACAGATATGTGGTAAGGAAGAAAAGGTAAGTCATAATCTTCAGCTGTTCTGGCCTTTCCCTACAGCTATGTGGCAAGGAAGAAAAGGTAAGCCCCAATCCTCAGCTGTTCTGGCCTCTCACTACACATCTGCGGCAAGGAAGAAAAGGTAAACTGTAATCCTCAGCTGTTCTGGCCTCTCCCTACAGATATGTGGCAAGGAAGAAAATGTAAGCCCTAATCATCAGCTGTTCTGGCCTCTCCCTGCAGATATGTGGTAAGGAAGAAAAGGTAAGCCCTAATACTCAGATGTTCTGGCCTTTCCCTGCAGATATGTGGTAAGGAAGAAAAGTTAAGCCATAATCCTCAGCTGGTCACCCCCTGAAGATATGTGGAAAGGAAGGAAAGGTAACGCCCACATAATCAGATATTCTGGTTCCTCCATACAGATCTGTGCGCATTTTCATTTACCAATCTATACAATAGCTGAAAGTGGTAAGATTTTATTAAGGCGAAGTGACAGAATTAAAGCCTTTAGAGCAGTGCAAATGCATGTTTGAAATTATGGAGCAGTGTCCTAATATCAGGGGAAGACCAGATCTGCAAGCAGGAGAGGATACGGGTATTCAAGACATGTTTTCCATCGTTAACATTTTTATATTACATTACACCCCACTGGCCCCATTTCCCTTTAAGGATTGCAAATATAAAAATATCCTTAATGTTTCAGCTTCAAAGTGTGACCCGTGAGAACATTACAGATAATCCAGCAGTGAAGGAGTTTTTCACGAGCCTTGTCACAAAGCACGTGGACCTGTCTGCAGAAGGAGTGAGGCTTGACTTCCTTGCATGTAATTTATTGTTACATATAGATGGAGGAGTCATAGATAAGGAGATTGAGTCTTGGGTCGGGGTGAGTATATTACATTTCTATAGGTAAAAAATCAGGATTTTTAAGTGGAAGAAAATTCATAAACGCTAATATGAGTAACCAACTCCAAGCACAAAAATTACTGTGATGTTGAATCATTAAAGTGTTGAGAACATCAACAACATAAACTGATTTTAGATGCAATAAATAGGTTATTTAACTGCTGGGTTCGGTTATAGGGAAATCTTTCACTCGATGGTAGGATTTTGTTTTTTTCACTCACTCGCATGTGCTTGTTCATTTACAAACAACACGCTTACCACTTAAAGGATTTCCTTTTTGTCAATCACATGGCAATAGTATTTTTTTCTTCTTATTTAAATTGATGTGTGTGCCTTTAAGCTAATATTCAATTCTGCTCCAATCGCTGCCAGGCAAGGGGTCACAAGGTTAAACAAATGGACATCATGAAACTGTAATCTGGGGTATAAAATTCAAAGTCTTTAAAGACCAGGCTGTGATAAAGTATGAGAAACCCAACATGGCCCCAGAGAAACTTTTCTGATTATTTTATATATTAATGAGGTTTAATCTCAAATTTTTAAATAATAAAGCAATTTTAAACCATAATATTCGGCATGTCAGTACATTAAACATTACTCTATACAGATATTTGAAAACAGTTATATATGACATGTATGATATAATGCACATTATATTATGTATTTATTTTCTATACGTTCTAAAACAGAATTATTTTTCCTGTCAAATGTTTACTGTTGATGCATTTATTAATAGCTCTACCTTTTAAATAAGATCAGTGATTGGTCAGAATGCTGAAACCGTTATCTTGAAACAGACGGAATCCTAACTTACTGACGTCTATACATCATGACGGTAGCTGCTACCGAACTCTGAGGTTGAAGCATACTTATTAAGCAGGTTTTTAATCCTTCTGAGACTGCTGTGACCCCAGCTGCCTAGGGCAAAGAAACACACGGCAATCCTTAACAGGGTTCAATCAAATTGGACATCATGAAACTGTGCCATTATGGGTATTGACGGTCTTTGAGAGTACTTTAATTAGAATTTAAAACCAATTAATTTAATTTACCATATTTCCCCTAATAGTAGCGCTCAAGCGCTATGCAAAATTTCAAGGGGGCTCTTTTTGAATTTTGATTTTTGGAGGGTGGGGAGGTGTATGTGGGTTGGGTAGAATTTCGGATATAAAAGATCGAAAATATATTGAATTTTGTATTGCATTTGAAGATAGATATATATATATATTTATTATATTCTCATTGTTTATATTTTCACAGTGAGAATATAAGAACTTATAATTTCATTGCCGGAAAAAATGGAACTACTTTTTCCTCCGTCTGCTATTCTATGCGCACTAAATATATGTAAATCGCCTCACACGTTACTATATTTATCCGCAAATATGTTAAAGCGAAACTGTCGGAACGCAACATATTTTCTGTTTGAAACAGTTTGGTAATGTTGCATGATAAAAAGTATATAATAAATAGAATTTTAATTTTGTTGGTTTGTAATGAATATAGGATTTATTTTCATCTCGAAGTGTGAAAATATAAGTTTTCTCACTTCTCAATGAAAAATCCCATATTCACTCCAAACCAACAGATATCCTCTATATATATTTGTTGTTTTGAAAAGGTGGATTTGTGGGGTGGGGGCACTACTATTAGTAGAGGTGCTGTTATTATGGGAAATGCAGTAAGTTGGGTCACATGTCGAAAGATTTACAAAAATGGAACATCATCAAACTATATCATCATGGGTATCACATCATGGGTATCTCTCTGTTTGAAGATTCCAGTGAGGTTGTACAAAGATCTGGGAGGCAGTGAACAGGTGAAGATTCCTGGGGATGATGGTGGAAAAGCTACATGGTAATACTAGTTACATAACAACTTTATCCATTCAAGTTTGAATGATGATTAATTGGGAGTCAAGCTTCCTGAATATTATTATTTATAAATGTCTTAATTTTGGTTTTATTCCATATTGTCTTCACTGTGATTTAGGACTCCAGATAAGATTTCATGTCAAAGGGTATTTTACCCCCTAAATAAATCTGCACTGTTTTTAAAGAGTAATTGTTGTAACGCTTTTGGTTAGTAATAAAAAAAAAAATGCATTTTTTTTATCCTAGATTTGTAAATTTTCATTGCTCATTCTTTTTTACTCATAACTTGTTTTTAGCTCGACTGGCCAAAGGCCAACAGAGCATATGGAATGGCGAGTTGTCCATCGTCCGTCCGTTATATTTTGCCTCGTTAACACGATATCACTTTTCATTCAATCTTTTTCAAACTTTAACAGGTTGTTGATATCAATGAAAGTTCGGATGAGTTCGAAAACCAAACTTTACCAGATTATTACTATCAATGAAAGCGTGATCAAGTTTGAAAACCAACCAAATCAGATTAGTAACACCAGAGTTATGGCCCTTGATTTAGTTTTAAGATGCTTATCGTTAATGAAACTTTGCAGGGATGATCAGTACCAAGCCTAGTTATACATATTATCACAGTGTTCCGGTTGAATGCTTTTGGCAGAGTTAAGGTCTTTTCAGAACTCTTGGCCAGATTTGAACAAATCTTCAACTTGGGGAGATGATGAGTGCCAAGCCTAGTTGTGCATGTCATCGCCGTGTTACGGTAAAATTTTATGATTACACCCATTGATATAAGAGCCATTTTAGCCAGTGGAGCGTCAACAGGGGCCTCTTGTTTCAATGCTTATTTCATTAATTTTAATTCTGAAACACCCCAAAAAGTTGCATATGTGGAGCTTTTTTAGATTTAAAAAAACAGTCAAATTTTAAATGTAACATATTTAATAAGAAAACAAATTCCTTTATAATTCAGTGTATTTTGTTTGATCTGTTACTCTCCAGCTGTGTGGGAGAGCTTTATTTCAAGTTGGAGAAACTCCGTGGGTGGAGTGGACAACAACAGCAGACATTGGCTGGCTTCGAGAAAATACAGACTGTTGGCAAAGGTGCGTTGTAAATGTGATCTATTTCAGCTTCTTGTCCTATACTTTCAACTCTTGTATGTTTGTGGTCGCTCTTACTTTAATTTTAAGAAACAGATTTTTATCTCATTAATGTTTTCAAAATGTTACAAGGTAAATGTGTGTTTTGGTTTAAGTTAAGTTTAAACATATTTACTTTACAACTATTGCGAAACAAGTTCTTGCAACTTAGATTAATCACTCCCGATGGCTTCCTGGGTAGAACCAGTACTAAGCAATGTGGATTAATTTATCTTGCTCAAGCATCAATAACGTGGCCGTGGCGAGGATCGAACCCACGACCTCCCGATCTGAAGCTGTACCACTGTACCATGCACTCCACGTGTTTTGGTTGACTGCATTTTGTGAATGCTAGATTTCCTGAGCAAACTCATACTTTCATCTATTATTAACACCACCCACCCACCCACACATACACTCCCTGTGCTTATAGTTCTCTATTCTGACTTCGATTAAAATTAATCATTTTTCAAAATTATCCAGTATACACAAGCAATCTTGCCACATATGAAAATCATATGATTCTCATATGAAAGGTTTCTAACGAAAATCAACAAAAAGGAGCCACATATGAGTTTCATATGAAACCTTTCATATGATTTTCATATGATACCTTTCATATGAATTTCATATGAATATCCTTTCATATGTGTTTCATATGCGGCAAGTTTGCCTTTGTATGAAACTCCTTTCATATGAAAATCATATGAAAGGTTTTATATGAAAATCATATGTGGCTCCTTTTTGTGGATTCTCATATGAAACCTTTCATATGAAAACCATATGAGAATTATATGATTTTCATATGTGGCAAGATTGCCTGTGATATATGATTTTCATATAAAATGCATAGGATTTTCATGTGAACTTCATATGAGAATCATAAGAAGCTCCTTTCATATGAAAATCATATGTAAAGTATCATATGATTATCATATGAACTAAATTGCACATGATATTCATATGATAATTGTTCCGTATGATTTTCATGTGATACCTTTCATATGATTTTCATATGATACCTTTCATACGAATTTCATATGAATATCCTTTCATATGTGTTTCATATGTGGCAAGTTTGCCTATGTACTAAGCACTATTTTCTGAGAATTTTCTGATTTGTTTTACATTTGAAATTGCTACTTGACAGAATACTAGCAATCCTTTTATTAAGGAGCGTGTATTTATATCCAGGTGCCTATGGGGCGGCGGTTCTGTATAAGAAGAAGGACGACGACTCCTTGGTGATACTGAAGGAAATAAATATGCATGATCTGAAAGCTTCCGAGAGACAGATGGCGCTAAATGAGGTACGTAGCATTTCTTGAACTTGTTTTGGTATATGTTAACGTTAATATACCCCAACATTCACAGGGTGAAGTGAGGGCTATATAGGAATCATGTTGTCCAGAATGTCCCATCGCGTAACATTTTTGTCGTGTCGCGTCCCGTTGCATAACACATTTTTATTGCTAAGATTTCTCCAACAGTTTGAAAGTATTGTTCCCAAACTTGATATGCCCGTAACAACTGATGACCTTATCACCAATGGTTGATTGCCTAGTTTATTACAGAATGATGACCATTTGTTTGACTTAGAATAAAAAAAAATCGTGGGTATTCATCACCTTCAGTGATTGTTCTAGTTTAAGGTAAGGTATTATTTCAGTATCTGTTATGCACCAAGTAAATACATATTTGAAAAAATCAGGTTGTTTTTTCCCCCAATTTTATTATAATCCTTAATCAAAAAAAATAATTTTAGAATTCCTATCGGAAAATAATTTAAATGTGTTGAATATCTAAATGAACGTTTTATACCGAAATATTAAAGCTAACTGAAGCTATTTAACATTTTCTAAGTTTGTTATGCCCCAACAACAATAACTAGTTAACAAGGGAAAATGTCTATCAAAAAGGTGTTAAGGAAATAAATATGCATGATCTCAAAGCTTCTGAGAGACGGATGGCGTACGATCTCTGAGGTACGTTGTGTTTCTTTTGAACTCAATTTGGCATATGTTGAAATAACTCACTGGGTACATTTGTAAAATTCCCATCTCACTGTGGTACACATTTTTTATATACAAAGGTATAAGAGCCACAAGGACTTAATGTAAGAGTACGATACGGTCCCTACGGACTCCTATTCATAACTTTCACATCCGTTAATTATCCGAGATGTTGAAATATTCAGTAGGTGAAAATAAAAGGGCTTACTCAGACGTTATCCTCAATCTCTATATGAAAATCAAAATCTTTGAACATAATTTAAATTATATGTATTCATATTGTTTTTTTTAAACTTAAACAGCACCAAAAGAAAATATATAGATGCACACAAAATATAAAACTTTTAATATAATTATCACTACAGATTAGTTTTATAAAGGGCTAAAGTCAATTGAGCATTTACGATAAACACCGAGTTTACCCCCTACCAGAATGTGGAGGTGTTTTATTTTGCTCCCCGAAGGGTGAGCATATAGTTGCCGCTCTGTCCGTCCGTGTGTCCGTTTCTTGTCCGGAGCATATCTTCAAAACTACTGATGAGACTGCAATGAAACTTCACACAATGATAGAGGGCAATGAGAGGAAGTGCAGAGTGCAAGAACCGAACCGTAACTATGTCTTCGTTCAAATTAGAGTTATTGGCCTTTGTAATTTTATACTTTGAATTTTTGTCCGGAGGATATCGTCAAAACTACTGATGGGACTGTAATGTAACTTCACATAATGGTAGAGGACAATGAGAGGAAGTGCAGAATGCAAGAACCGTAACTCGGTCTTCATTGGAATTGGAGTTATTGCCCTTTGTAATTTTATGCTTAGAATTTTTGTCCGGAGCATATCTTCAAAACTACTTATGGGACTGCAATGAAACTTTACACAATGATAGAGGGCAATGAGTGGAAGTGCAGAGTGCAAGAACTGTAACTCTGTCTCATTCAAATTAGAGTTATTTCCCTTTGTAATTTTATACTTAGAACTTTTGCCAGGAGCATATCTTCAAAACTACTGATGTGACTGCAATGAAACTTCACACAATGATAGAGGGCAATGAGTGGAAGTGCAGAGTGCAAGAACCAGAACTCTGTCTTCATTCAAATTAGAGTTATTGCCCTTTGTACTTTTTATACTTAGATTATTTTTTTCTGGAGCATAAACTACTAATGGAACTGCAAATTGAAAAGTGCTGGGTGATACAAGGCCATATGATAAGTTGAGGATACATTTCGGGGAGCATCCATCGGTTTTACCGATTTTCTTGTTGTATTGATCACTGATTGGTCAAATAGTGTTGATGATGTCATGAGAAAGTTATGAATTTACGTCTTGAAATAACATGAGAATATGTGTTGATAAGCCGTTAAACAACAAAAAGTTACTTATCTATAAGCATCATTTATGTAAATGATCTACCTTTAGCTTCCAAAGAAGCTTCAGTTGACATGTATGCTGATGACTCCACGCTACATACATCAGGGCTGGATGTGTCATCCGTTGAGAATAAATTACAAACTGACTTAAATAACATAAATAAATGGTGCACTATAAATAACATGGTTATAAATCCTACAAAAACAACATGTATGCTATTAGGTTCAAAATATAAAATAAACCATTCTCGAAAACTCACGCTTTCGATAGATAATTGCCTGATACAATCAGTGTCTTCTCAAAAACTTCTCGGAATTACAATAGATCAACATCTAAAGTGGGATGTTCAGATAAGCAAAGTCTGTAATCATATATCGAGTAAATTCACTCTTTTAAGACGAATATCTAAATATTTGACACTTGATATGAAAAAGCTATTCTATAATGCATATTTAGTTCCAATATTTGATTATGGATCTATCCTCTGGAGTAATTGTACTAAATTAAATTTTACAAAGGTTGTTACTTTACAAAAAAGCATCGCACGCTGGATTTTGATAAAACCTTTACATACACCTTCTGCAAATCTTTTCAATGAGTTAAATTGGATGTCATTTGAAACAAGATGTAAATTTCAAGTAGGTGTGTTAGTTTATAAAGCAATTCATAATCTTACACCAATATACATAAGTAAATTAATAACATTTTCTGAAAATAGCAGATATAATTTAAGATCATGCATTAAACATGACATTAAGCATCCTAGACCTAAATCCGAATATTTAAAACAATCTTTTACCTATGTTGCCATGCGGACTTGGAATTCAATCCCAGAAAATATCCGGACTTCTGTTTCTATTTATGCTTTCAAACACAATTATAAATTATTTCTATTTCAAGATAACAGGTGTTCTGCTCAAATTAAGTTGTGTTAATAGTGAATACTTGATTTGAATGCCAGCTTGAAACATAGTATTAATGTTACGTGCATGTATTCACTTGCTATTGTTTATAAGTTGCTGTTGTTATCAGAAGGCCTCATGGAAGATAAGTGTTGTGCAATTGTTTGTATAATCTTAATGAGTTGTACCTTCATGAAATAAAGAATTTATTATTATTATTATTATTATTATTATTATGACCATAAAACAACTGTATAAATAGTAAATGGTGTATTCTGAAAATATTTATAAATCATTATCGATGTCATTCTGACGGGTAGTTTGTTAAAATTGGTACCAAGGTCATCTATTTTGGGCACATCAGTTTGATATACTTTATGCCTTACTGATTCCTTTATGCTGTTTTACACCAAACTGGTCCTTATATATAGACATGTCACATTTTAAATATTTCAGGTAAACATCCTGGCAATGCTGGAGCACCCAAACATCATCAGCTACTATGATTCCTTTGAGGAAGATGGAGTTATTATGATAGAGATGGAATATGCTGATGGAGGGTGGGTTTGGTCTACTTTATCTTCAATGTTATCGTCATCATAATAATTATGGCTCCCCCACACAAAGTGTGGTAGGGGAGCCATATTGATTTTGTGCTTTCTGTCTGTTTCTTTCTCTGTCTGTTTCTCTGTCTGTGTCACAAACGATGTCCGATCAATAACTACAGAATGGTTGGACCTAGGGTCCTCAAACTTGGAAGGATGGTTGGTCATGACAAGTAGATGACCCCTATTGATTTTGGGGTCACTAGGTCAAAGGTCAAGGCTGTAGGTCTGTCTGTGTCACAAACGATGTCCGATCAATAACCACCTAGATCTTCACCGCGTGCACGTCGCAGAGTGGGCACTGTCAACAATCATGTAGGGTGACCTACTTGGTCGCCCTTGCCAGCACATCCTACAAAGTTGTACGAGATAGGATTGCGGATCTGTTATTACTTGTAGTATAAGTCACTGGCTTATATGATGCAGCATTAACGGAATAATTGTTGATTGACCGAGAGTGAAGATGTCTCCTTCGTCCCGCCAGACGTTGTACAGAGCCAGGAACAACTACAACTGGAGGGAAGCCTGGCGCTGTACACGGAGCGAAGGAGCCATATCAACCTGCGTGCCAGAAGAGAATAGAACTATCCTACGTTAGTTGCTATAGCCACCGGGGACGCAGGTTGCAACTGGCGGGTGTGGCCCTAAAGGGGGATCGCCCAGTAGCGTAGGCAGCACCACCTAGACGTCGTTTCAGACCCCCCACATCACCGCCACAGCGACAACCACAGAGCAACAGCGACATCTACCTACATATCTACAAGAGAAATGACGACACAGCAGCACCACATCAACCAACACACTCCTCTAGAAGAAGTCCAGACTCTATTGTGCCCATAGCGACCAGGGTTCTCCAGGCGTTTTAGTTGGCGGAGGGACTTTAAACCTTAGAAGTACACACACACACACGTCCGATCAATAACTAGAGAATGGTTGGACCTAGGGTCCTCAAACTTGGAAGGATGGTTGGTCATGACAAGTAGATGACCCCTATTGATTTTGGGGTCACTAGATCAAAGGTCAAGGTCGTGGTGACATTGACTATCAAAACGATGTCCGATTCAATAACTACAGAACGGTTGGACCTCGGGTCCTCAAACTTGGAAGGATGGTTGGTCATGACAAGTAGATGACCCCTATTGATTTTGGGGTCACTAGGTCAAAGGTCAAGGCTGTAGGTCTGTCTGTGTCACAAACGATGTCCAATCAATAACTAGAGAACGGTTGGACCTAGGGTCCTCAAACTTGGAAGGATGGTTGGTCATGACAAGTAGATGACTCCTATGGATTTAAGGGTCACTAGGTCAAAGGTCAAGGTCGTGGTGACATTGACTATCAAAACGATGTCCGATCAATAACTACAGAACGGTTGGACCTCGGGTCCTCAAACTTGGAAGGATGGTTGGTCATGACAAGTAGATGACCCCTATTGATTTTGGTGGGTTTGGTCTACTTTATATCTTCATTGTTATCATCCTCATCGTCATTGAGGGAGAGTATTATTTTCACTTCATTATTGATGGAGTAGTACGCTAAAGATAGAATATGCAGACCAAGTGTGGGCTTGTTCTCGTTATCTTTGTCGATATTTGTGGTTGGTAAATATCAGGTCAAAGGATAAAGGTATGCAATGGGATGCGGATGTTTGCTAACCCTTAACCCGCTACATATATATAATGGACTGTTCTTTCTTTGAATTAAGACCATTCCGTTTATGTGACAAAGGGGTGTTTTGGGGAAAATGACTGATCACTGATCATGAGCCTGACATTGTAAACGCTGATCAGCCTGTGAGTTACTCGCAGGCTGATCTGGGTTTACAATGCCGCAATGGCTATTATAGTCATGCTTAGTGGGTTAATGGTTAATAGACAGGTTTATATTAAATGTGTTAATGATTTTTCATTGTAAAACTAGCTTTTGTGGTAATGAGCATCTCCTGGCCATGTTCAAATCCCCGCTTAGACTACTGATCTTTTCTGGTCAAATCGCACACAAAAAATCCTATTACTGTAACAGAACCTTACCTTTACATTGTTACTGTTACAGAACTCTAGCGCAGTACCTTTCCAGTAAAGAGAAGCCAATGGAAGAGCGGGACATTATTCTAATGTTTCAACAGATTGTAGCTGCAATATGGCATATACACGAGCATAATGTATTACACAGGTAAGATTGTAACTGGGATATGGCATATAAACGAGCATAATGTATTACACAGGTAAGATTGTAACTGGGATATGGCATATACACGAGCATAATGTATTACACAGGTAAGATTGTAACTGGGATATGGCATATAAACGAGCATAAAATAATACACAGGTAAGAATACGAAATTATTACATAATAAAGGTTTAGAAAAAAAGCATAACAAATAAATGTTGTATTTGAAATAGTGATCATCGGAGATCTAGGAAATAGAGAATTGCCATGGGCATTTACTCAAATCTCACATGATTTCATATACCGTATGGTTTCTAATTAGCGCCTCCGGGGGTGTGACATTTTCTGAAAGGGGGGGGGGGGGCGCGCTTATTAGAACGCTTTTCGTATGCCAGTACACATTTTAATTTCCTTATTTAATGCTAAAAAATGTTGTGTTACTGAAATATGGAATTAAATTCATAAGTGTGTGTATACCACTTTTCTTGGATATTAACTACTTTGATACATCAAGGTATGAATTTTTTTTTTTGAAAGTTAGTGGGTGGGGTGCTAATTAGAGGGGGAGTGCTAATTAGAAACAATACAGTATTTAACATGTTTAAGACTGAAGTAATATAATACCGTACACATAGGGCATTATTCTCTCAAATTTGAGACCATTGCAGACTCCTGCTATGAAAAATGATGAATTTTATACGGTTACAGCAAATCACTGAAACTTAGAAATTTATATTTTGAAAATACCACTGCATTTCAAACATAAATGTTTTTAAATTGAGACCATTTGCAGACTGTTGCTTTAAGAAATGACAATTTCTATATATGTACAGTTAAAAATGAAAGTACATACGTGAACGTTCGAGTATTTTCTAGCTGAAAGCATATGTTGCAAATCTCTGGTTCATTATGTCTCTGTGTTCATTTAAATAATGCGGTGTATTTTGATTGTTGGTAGGAATTGTTTTAGATGCCTCGTCGCGAAAAAAGGATTTCATTAAAGTTTTGAGTTAAGTCTGCTTTTATGTGACTGACAGTGGTGCATTTGTGTCCCATGGACATTTCCATCTTTAATGGCTTCATGTCTTCCAAGAGGGCTTCTATCAGGACTCTTTCTTTAACGTTATACATCAGTCAGTCTTAGCCATTCATTGACACGGCTTCTTTCATCTTATGTAATGGAGGCCTGTAATGGCCCCTTCCCAATTGAAAATTTGACTGTTTTTCTCAACTGTGGCAGAAATCTTTCCCAATCAGAAGGCAACAGTCTGCCAGAATTTGAGAAAAAGCATACATTCTGCAATATGTTTTTCATTGTGAAGACAGTTCTGACTGAGAAGTCTGTAAATCTACTCACTAACGGATAAACATATAAACATGATAAATAAAGCATAGTTTTGTCACACTTACTTTATAATTGATGAAAGCCTATATCTTTCCCAAAAACGAGAAATTACTGGGCCTCTTCCCAATTTTGTGAGTAAAAGCCATGTGATAAGAGACAAAGTAACTAAGCCCCAGTCCCCTCAGGCCAACACCACCTATTTCGCACTTGCATGAGGCTGATTTCATTTCTGTTTTAATGTTGTTGTCCCTCTCTTAACTTCTGTCATCAAGGGGCTTCCGTGGCTGAGTGGTTAGAGTCTGACTTTTAATTGCTCTCCCTTCACTGCTATGGATTTGAGCTCTCATGGGTCTAGGAATCTTTATGTGAGGAAGCTATCGACCTGGCTTGCGATACCCAGGTGCCCGTCTGTGCAAGAAAATTGCCAGGAGCACCTGGGGTTTCCTCCACCTATGGATGCTGAAAAGTTGCCATATGACCTTAGCTGTAAATGTTAGTGTGACTATAAAATCCAGTTCAGTTCAATTGTAGATCCACGGCTGTTGTTGTGTTTGGTATAAACATTGTATTTTGCAGAGATTTGAAGACGGCCAACATTTTTCTCACGAAGGAAGGCGTCGTGAAGGTTGGAGACTTTGGTATCTCAAAACTGATGACTACAGCAAACAAAGGGGCCAACACGGTTCTCGGTACACCGTATTATATCAGCCCAGAAATGGTGCGTAGAGATTTTTGTGTTCAAATTCTTATATTTAAATTTAAAAACATTGGGTTGAGCTCACCCTTGGCAAGACTCTGGGAAATTGTCATCGTTAGGAGAGGGGATAGCTTTCTTTTTACCAGTTTTTCAAAATAGTTAGAAGTCACCATCACACATACATCTATTATATTTCAGTGTGAGGGCAAGCCTTACAATGACAAATCAGACATATGGGCCATGGGATGTATCCTGTACGAACTGGCATGTCTACAGAAAACATTCGAGGGCTCAAACCTTCCTGCTCTAGTCAATAAAATCATGAAGGTAATTATTTATCATGTACTTCAATATAATTATTGACTACTCCCTGCTCTACAGCTTTCAAATTTCATTCACACTATCATCTACATACAACAATATCTTCATGCTAAAAGTAAGTCAGTGTGAATGACCTTGACCTACTTACACATTTGAAATTTTAATATGAAGGACAGCCCTAAAGCGGGGCCATGGACACATTTTCTAGTTGTTAATTAATTTCCCTTGTCAATCGTAATTCCCGGCTCTTGAAGTCCCTTCTCCACCAGACTGCTGTCCTCTCACTATGTTGTCTAATTTACAGGGACAGTTTGCGCCAGTAAAGGGGAATTACTCCCAAGAGTTTAAGGACCTTATCATGTTGATGTTGTCCCAGGATCCCTGCATGCGACCTTCAGCACGTGACCTCCACTATTTACATATACCACAGGTAGGTGTGTGTCTGGTGTTGATGTCCAGGATTCCAGCATTCAAATAAGTATGCTTTAGTTAATAAAAAAAAAAAGAAAAGAAAAAAAAAGTATATTTTAAAGGGACAATGTCCGTAACTTTTAGCTTATAAAACACACACTAATTACGTTCACAAACATTACACACTAACAGTATTGAATATTTACTAATAAAAAGCAAGTTTGTTTGATGGAATTCAATCACGTTACAAAAAAAAGAACTACCGCTTTGTGAGTTTGAACCAGCAGCCCAAACTAAAATTGCACTCACGGGTATAAGACTGTGCACGTTATAGATGACGTCACTCCTACCTGAGCTATGCGGGCCACACATATTACGCAATACAAACTAGGTAGAAAGCCTAATGCACTAATGGAAGTCACGTGAACAGCATAAAAAGTAAATAAAGTGGGTCCCACATTATTTACAAATAATAACTAAAACTTTTTTTTTTTCGAACTCGCGAATGTATTACTACATACTTAATTGGGTCTGTGCTCAAGTTTTCATGAATACATTTCACTGAATAAAAGTCAGACAGTTATTTGATTATGCTCAATATCAGCTTACTTACGGACAGTGTCCTTTAATGTGCAGGTTCTTTTTGTGTCACCTGTGTAGCATGACCGACACTAAGAGATCACATTGTCCGTCGTCGTTGTCCCTTGTCCATCACACTTTAACCTGCAGCCTAACTTGAAAAATATTTGACCTATGTTCATAAAACTTCACACACATTTTCATCTCTATGTTCATAAAACTTCACACACATCTTCATCTTAACACAAGGAATGTCGCTAAACACGTCCAGTAACTCTGACTTCCATTTTGGCAGAGTTATGCACCATTTCATTTAGTTAGAGCGAAATTATCAAACGGCAGGCGACACAAGTGTTCTCTGGAACACCCTTCTAGTACTATTTTGGTAAAGTGGTGAGAATTATTAAGGTAATGGGCCTAGCTTAATACACAGTATACTGTCGTACATCTCACAGTATTTGCTGAAAAAACGCGGTATACTGCGGTACTATATTTTTCGTGGTACCAAACTATAGCCATAATGAATGTATGTCTGTCTTTAGAATTAGAACAATGGTTGTATTGTGTAGTTCAGGTAACACACTTGAACATTTTGCATTTAAGGATGCTTCAAGCAAAATGTTAAGGTTATATTTTTGCTCATATTCTCAAAATGCTTTCACAAATTACTTTTATTTGTTGATTACTAAGGTCATGCAAAAACATTTTGTCATAATTCTGATCACCTGTGACCACAAGGTCAAGGTCACACACTTGAAAGTTTCGTGTTTAGGTCTACTTTTAGTAAAATGTTTAAGTTATATTTTTGCTAATATTCTCAGATTGCTGTCATGTATTACTTTAAAATTTTATTTGTTGATTACTAAGGTAGTACAAAAACATTCTGTCATATGATCAAGGTCTAGGTCACACTTAGAATTTTGACCTAGAATGTTCACATGTCAAATTACATGCACTGAGTGTTCTTCAGTAGGGGGCATTTGTTGGATATCCAACCTTTCAAATTTCAACTATCATGAAGTTATAAAGACTGTGTTCAGCCTACTATGTGGATGTCTGGATGTATTTTTATTATACTCATTTCTTAAATGTAATTTCAAGTTTCCATGCTGTTACAGTTACTGACCCAGTTTGAAGAACAAACTTCAGATAATGAAGAAGAATCCACAGCCAAAGTTGGCAGTGAGGGTAATAAGAAGAAATTCAGGTATGTGGGGGTAACCATGGTAACTAGTTCATTCAATCTTTGCCACATTTTTATACGAATGATAAAAAAAGATGTAATTTCTAATTGTTGTTTGAAAACTCAACCTTAGAAAGAATAGTGGGATAGAGAAGAATTTGGGATGACCCTTCTCCTACAATCAACTAAATTCCTCTGGTTATTTTACCCTCAGTGGCCATGATAGTAAAGATGCTGCGTCTAAAACTTCCTCGCCTCTCACCGCTGCGGGTTTGAATCCCACTGGGAGCTCGAAATGTCAAGTGGGAAAGTGTTGATTATTACGGATGGCAGAAGGTGTGCTGTTCTGGTTCTACCCAAGAAAAATGGAATGGTCTGCCTCAACCACAAAACAAATCGACCTTATATGGCCTAACATGTGCTAAAATGATGTAAAACACCAAACAGGTTATTTTATCTGCCTAGTGGAAAGACTCCAGTGCTTGGGACCTTTGTCAACGTGTTGAAACTACTTGCTCAAGTTCACAACTGCAGACTATTCAGCGACAGTGACTTAAACTCGCAACCTTTCTGTTACAATGTAACCAGGCCAGCACACTTTGTACCTGCCACTTACCACAGCAACCCAGACCCCTTGATTTAGTAAAAAAAAAAATCTCTAAAAAATAAAATCAGTGAAATTATTAAAGGAAATGTAGCGACACAGCCAAATCATCTTTATTATTGAGAGTTCTGAAATACTTGAATAAGGGTGAAAGAATTATCAAAATCGGATGATAAACAAAGAAGATACGATCATTTAAAGATCCTGTTGAAACGGATATGGAAGCTGCCATTTTGAGAGCTATGACATCACGGTTCTAAATGACCATATATGGAATATTTATAAATATGAACATTTACTGATTTATAGGAAAAAAATGACAGCAACTGTATGAAAAATATGTAATACTTAATGGCAATAATGCTTTATATGACCAGTAAAAAAAATCATTCATTTGCAGTGATTTTCTTCGTTTTAAATGATATTTATCAATATTCCATATATGGTAATATGGAACTATGATGTCATAGTTCTAAAAATGGTGGCTCCCATGTTAGTTTTAGAACAACCTTTAAATGGTCATATCTTTTTTGTTTATCATCTGATTTTGATAATTCTTTCACCTTTTTCCAAGTTTTTCAGAACTCTCAATAACAGAGCTTGTTTGGCTGTGTCGCTACATTCCCTTTAATATCAATTATCGTGATTATAATCAAAAACTGAAGATTTTGAAACTGGATCATCTAGTTGTATGCTTTTGAAATAGTGTCGACTTTGTACCATGGCATTATCTGGCATGAAATTATCAATGTTTATATTCCAGAACCATCCTGTACTACTTTGACAGTGCAAGAGCACAGATAACCCCTGTGGAACTGAACCCCAAGGTCACAATCAGAACGGTAAGTTGACCTTGCTACACTGTGTACTTTGACAGCGGCACGACACAGATAACCCCCGTGGAACTGAACCCCAAGGTCAAAAGGTCAGAACGTTAAATTCACCTTGCTATACAGCGCTTCTCACAAATCCAAGGTCTGAGAGTTGGATAATTTTTAGAGGGATGGGGAGTTGTCCGTCGTAGTCCGTTATCTTTTGCCTTGTGAGCATCCGGATAGCGATGCATCGATAGCAAATTGAACCTTCGGGCTCGTGAAATTACTGTTTACAATTGAACTCCAAACCGTGATATATTACACGATAATTCACTGTAAACGATGTTCTATTTCTTAATTTACTAGACCGCTTTCCTATCTGTCCCGTGTAAATTTGAATCCCATCTTTTAGTAGTTACAGATACCACACATAGCAACAAGAAATATGGCCGCTACCGCTAGCGATTACGAAATTGTAAAAAATATGTATGCAAAGACCCCTGTTTGGGCAAATTTCGGGAATATCAAAGAACTATAATAACACAACTAACAATGTTACAAAACATTGTAAGTTGTGTTATTATAGTTCATATTGTTCAAATAATTAATAGAAAGTGTTTCTCCTGTGTAAGCTTTCATTTTTATCAATACTATTGCAATAGTATATCACAATAGCATAGATCTACATACATTAGATTTGAAACATGGCGTAAATTCAATTTATCCGCCGAATAATAATTTACCCATGAATACTTGCATGCGCATTGCGCTAAGTTACGCACCGTCTTACGAATTGATCAAATGTAAGAAAACCTAGTATACATATCGTTGTTAATTTATTTGTTTTGGGAAAAGTATTTAAGATAGCTGGCTATTTCAAAGACGAGTTGAAAGATAATTCTTTATTCGATACAGTGATGTTGGTTTTAGCTTAATAGTAACAAAAATTACGTTCGTTTGACCGTATGTGAAACTGCGACAGTGACGTGACTAGGCGAATTTAAAAAATATAGATATACATAGCGCTGCTGATTTGTTTATTTTGGGGAAAAGTATTTAAGCTAGCTGGCTAATTCAGATACAAGCTCTGGGATAATTCTTTATTCTATACAGTGATGTCTGTTTTAGTTTTACTAAAAATGAACTTAATAAGAAAATTTACGTTCGTTTGACCGTATGTGAAACTGTGACAGTGACGTGACTCAGCAAATTTAAAATATATATATATACATATTGTTGCAGATTTGTTTATTTTGGGAAAAATATTTAACCTAGCTGGCTAATTCAAATACGAGTTGAAAGATGCTTCTTTATTCTATAACACATATCGTTGCTGTATTATTTCTTTTGCGAAAAATATTTAAGCTAGCTGGCTAATTCAAATACGAGTTGAAAGATACTTCTTTATTCTATAACACATATCGTTGCTGTATTATTTCTTTTGGGAAAAATATTTAAGCTAGCTGGCTAATTCAAATACGAGCTGAAAGATACTTCTTCATTCTATAAAGTGACTTCTGTTTTAACTTTAATAAACGAAATAAATAATATGGTGAAACTGTGACAAGGATCATGTGTCTCTGCAAATTGTACATATACATGCATAATTATACATTAAGTACATAAGTTAGGTAATTCGACTTGACTTTGGCTTCAGTTGTCTTGTTTAATTAAACTACGATGGATTTAGTGGTCTGTTGTTCCATATTGCACGACTGGCGCCTTCTAATTAACACCGTTCGATACCGAATATACAGTGCGGTCGGCGTGTCTGTGTCGGCATTTTGTATTTTCATACAATTCAGTTTTGTCACCATGTGTGCCAATAAACAGGATGTATTAATCGGTGGAATGCTTTCCGTTTGTTTTTATTACACCCTTCCACCCCTAAGTCAGAGGTGTCATATCGAATATACAAGGTGGTCGTGCGCGATATTTTGGCACATTTTCCCCTTAGAAGGGCGGTAACAGATATAATTCAAAGGGTTGTTTTGTGTTCCAAATAACAGGATGTTGGTGATCGATATAATATTTCTGTTTTATTGCACGCAAGTACCCCAAAAGTCAAGATTTTATTTATGAATTTTCAACCAAATTCAACTGCGTAATTTGAGAACAAAACAAAGGCTATACAGAAATCCAAGGCCGTCATTCAAATCTACACAATAATGGCAATATAAAGACATAATTATTTTGAATATCGAATCATTAATAAAACAGGAGTTTCACTAAGAATGTGTTTATTGGCGAAAACTGTAGAAAAAGAAAATCAACACAGCTATCGAGCGTATTTTTGCCTTTAAAACCCAAGTTATAGTATGAATTCCATCATTTTTTTCAATAAATTAAAAGCATTACATGCAGATTTAAATAACTTACCTCCATATTTGAAATAGATCGTGAAGTAGTATGTTAATAATTCATTTGTAGGTCAGTATCAACCCATTTCAGGATAATCGATCGCCTCAAAAACAGCCGCCGCACTGACTGGTACCCTGTTGTTTACCGCAGAATAATCAGGGAACCAGCTTATTGACCATTTGGCGGATAAATTGGTAATTAACAAGGGGCGTATACCAAATCCAGGGTACCTGTATATCCATGAAAATAGTAATAGTATTGCACTTGTACTTTCTGCAATATTAAGACTATTGTAATAGTCAATTGTCCCTCCAATACAATCCCATTTGTGCTGCGTTTGCATTCCACTTGCATTTCATTTTTATAAATGCATTTTTTAATACATTCACCATTTATAAATGAAACTCTGCTTTCATTTAAATGCACGGAACTGCATTTCCTTCCGAATGCAACAGCATTTGTGTGTTTGAATGCACAAAATTTAATGGAGAAAATGCATTTGCGTTAGTTCATGCAGCATTTAACAATCACAACATCTCCTAAAATTATGTCGATTGAAAACAAGTTAATCTTTTTTGTTTATCTGTATCGGTTGTGTAAAAATTGCCTATTGATGTCGGTACACCTGTAAATGTATTAAAAATAATTATATTTGTTGCATTCTACTGGTAAGTACATTACAACTGATAGTTTCAACAATCATTTCCTAGCTCCACCCTATGTTGTCCATGGGTCAAGTTCCCACAGTTCCTAGCTCCACCCTATGTTGTCCATGGGTCAAGTTCCCACAGTTCCTAGCTCCACCCTATGTTGTCCATGGGTCAAGTTCCCACAGTTCCTAGCTCCATCCTATGTTGTCCATGGGTCAAGTTCCCACAGTTCCTAGCTCCATCCTATGTTGTCCATGGGTCAAGTTCTCACACTTCCTAGCTCCACCCTATGTTGTCCATGGGTCAAGTTCCCACAGTTCCTAGCTCCATCCTATGTTGTCCATGGGTCAAGTTCTCACACTTCCTAGCTCCACCCTATGTTGTCCATGGGTCAAGTTCCCACAGTTATTAGCTCCACCCTATGTTGTCCATGGGTCAAGTTCTCACAGTTCCTAGCTCCACCCTATGTTGTCCATGGGTCAAGTTCCCACACATACTGGCCATGTACTCCGTTGTAGTTTAGAGTTGTTTGTGAGACAACATGTGCTTTTCATACAGGTGTAAATACTTATTGTACTTGTAATTGGCTCAAATCTCTGGTGGATAAAGGTTGAATGACAGATATGACCAAATCGAGGAGTCAGTGCGAAACTATTGTAACTACATATGAATAAAGAAGAAGATACAATAGTTTTGCACTGAACCCTCGAAATAGAGAGCTTTCTGTTGAAATAAAGAAAATGGATTTATGTTTTGACAGAGAGCAGGTACATTCTGTACTTTCGGTACTTTGATAAAATTTGCCAGACAGTCACGCAGTTCAGAGATGAAACCAGAATAGTACAAAACTATATGCATGTAATAGTTCTTGGTCCTTTACTTTCCACTTTTGACAATAATAATCTGAGGTTACCTGCACTTGGTATGGCCGAAACAAACCCTAAATGATAATACATGTTACTGTTTCCATTTAAGACTGCGGTGGGCGGCGATCATGTGATTGTCGTGACAATGGAGAGTCAGGTGTTCACGTGGGGAGAGGGTACAAAGGGGCAACTGGGACATGGAGACACAGTTTCAGTGCAGAAACCAAAACTTGTAGAGGCTCTTACGGGTAAATCTATAACAAGGTAAAGATGATGTTTTCTGATCTTCTGCGTCTACCAGATATTGGCCACTGGTTATACTACCAAATACATTTAAACAGTTGCTCTGCGCTAGAAGTAGAAAAACAAATTTGTAAAAAGAGTGGCAATATTATACATAAAGTAAATCCTAGGAAGTATAGATTTTGGACACTATCCATGCTATCAATATATTATTTTTGAAGTCAATTGATTTCTTTATTCAAATCAAGTCATTTCTTCTAAAAAAACATTTTCTATAGTGTTGGTGTCACTTCACACACTCATTTCAATAACTGATTGTTGTTACCACTCTAACAGTTTCAAATCACTGTTTAAATGATAATGTACTAATTTCGCAATGTTGGCAATTTGTCGATAAAAAATCCCCAATTCGATCTAGGGGCCCTTTTCCCAAAAAGCACTGATAACTTATTAATAAAGGGTTGAATGCGAAACTATTTTTAATTAGTATATTGTAAATATATATAACAAGACACAGTAGTTTCGCATCGAATCCTCACATTGTGTATTTACCCTACAGAGCAAGTTGTGGAGAGGGGTTCAGCGTGTTTGCCAGCGATCGGGGTATAGTCTTGACGTGTGGTGAGGGAAGCAGGGGCTGTCTGGGTCATGGTGATTGGAGTGACGTGTACAGGCCACGCCTCATCGAGTCGTTACTAAGGTATGAGCTAATGTTAATGTATGTGAACAGACCATGCCTCTTTGTGTCGGCTCTTTTGGTAAAAAATACAAAGCACACACATGTCTAAGTAGTTACCTAGCGATGGTGGTGCAAAGCATATAAGAATGGCCAATCAGCCCTGGTTTAGTAATATTGTTTTGGAAAATATTTTCTCAATTTCAACTTGCATCTGTAGGACAAAAAATGTAAGAAAAACTACGCACTGATCCACTGTTGATTAGTGCAAAAAATGTTCTGTTTTTCAACGCAATTTGAATATTTGAAAACCATAACTAAAATTTCTAATTTCTCAAATAGTTCAAAAAGTTTGTAAAACCTATGATAAATAACAAAGAAATAACATAAATTCCCCACCTCTCACCGTTGCTCAAACTGCCATGGTCTCTTTATCCAGTAGAGCATTACAGGCCTCATGGGCCTCTTGCTTCTTTCACCTGATATATTAAAATGTACTGAAAGGAAAAAGAAATGCATAATTGGTATTTCTGCTTTATAGTGTATGTTTAATATGCTACTGCTAATCGAATGGTATATGGCGACATCAGTCATGTCCTTTAGGAAAGAAGGTTTAAGCAGCACCGAACACACCAATGGTTACCCCTTTAAAGTTTCATTATCGACAGAATGTGCATTTGGCTCAAACAGATGAGCAAACTAAGGCTTAAATTGTTAGTCTCTTAACATTAAACACAATACTGAAATGGCTTGACTTTTTGAAACGAAACTTCAGCATTTATGAATTTCGTTTAACAAACATACTTTACTTTGCTTAAAAGGTCTACTACATGACAGAGTTGAGAGTTGTCCTTTCTGTAATTAGTTGTAGCCCTTTTTTGTACAAAACACGTTGAGATATATCTGGAATATTACGTGGAATTAGGTGTATATAATAGTGTAGTATAGGCAATCTTTTTATTATGCGTTTCTTTTTCCTTTCAGTATATATAGATTTAAGGTGCACATTTCACAAATAAATCAAAGTGGAACTTTTTCATGTGTGATAACTTCTTCAAGCTAAGGTAACCATGTGTCCAGTCAATAAATGAAAAAAATTGAAAAAAAATTAAAAAAATTACAGAAATAAATGAAGAAATAAATAAGGGCTATTTCATTAAAACATACATGGGACCACAGGAAGGCACTTTTTGAAATTGAACACTCATCCATAGATTCAAAAGCTTTGTTTAAAGAACCAATTTTTGGAACATAAGGTTCACCCATAGATGTTTTATATTAAATTGACTTCCTGGGGTCCCAGGTATGTTTTAATGTAATAGCCCCGAATAAGTAAATGACTAAATAAATAAATAAAAATGAAGAAATAAGTTAACACCTTTATATTATTTTGCCAGCGTTGATGTTATTAGTGTGGCGTGTGGGACGACCCACGTTGTGGTTGTGGGCAGTGAAGGAGAAGTATTTGCCTGGGGAGATGGTACAGATGGTAAACTTGGCCTGGGGAGTGAGGAAAACCAGTAAGTATTTTTGAAATAACTTGTTTAGGTTATTACAGTTTTGGGTGTTTCTTTGTCTGTAAAAAGAAATTCCCAGAGACACCCACTTGGCGCAGATTGCCTCTAGCAAAATATTGTGCACACCCTGTTTGATTATTTGCACACCAAAGAATTTCTGCCTAATAATTAAGAAATAAAATATTTCCAGCAGGTTTATATTGTTCCAGGTCATACCTGGTGGGTGGGACTTGAATATTTTTCATCTATACCAAGTCCCAAACTAGGTTTTGATCTCACACAATATAAATTTGCTGAAAATGTATTATATTTCTTATCTGACATGAACTTTTATGTATCATGATGATGATGTTACTCATTTTGTCGAGAAATTACACAAAATACAAACAAATTCTCACAACTTACATTTTATGCCAATCTCTCAACATGAAACGTGAAAAATATACAGCTTCACCCCTTTTAAATGTATTGTTGGAACGCAGTGTCGTTTCAAATACATTCCCCTGCGTTGTTGTTTTGTATCTGACCTTTAATATGATGTTTTAACAGTTAAACATGTTTCTGGCATTAAAATGGCATCTTAATGGTTGACGTACATGACGTCAGAGGTATTATATAGAATTTTTAAGAACTCCCCATTAACCAATCAGCATTGAGTATTTTAATAAACCGTGTTAGATACTGCTTCACATTATTCTCCCTATATAATAACTACTTTGCATTTCACTCTACAACAGTTGTCAGCCAATGAGAGTGGTTATATCAGAGCCTGTGTTGATTCGGGAAGTATTCTGCGGTATTGACGGTACGATGTTCCTGACCGACGTGGGAAGCGTGTTCGCTTGTGGCAGTAACGTTGACAACAAGCTTGGCCTGAACAATAGACATGGTTTCATAGCTGCCATGAGGAATATCTTCACTAGAGTAAGTCCGTGTTAAAGGCAGGCATGGCAATATTAATTCTAAAAATAGCTCTTAGTATCCCGCTAGTTTCTCTCCACAAATTGAATAATTGCAAATAGTATTATTTTGGTAATTTCTAAAATTACTTGTTGTTGAGTACAGTTTATCATCTTTCGTCTTTTTATGCACACAATATGACCTATTTATGTGTCGACATGCCGTAAAACACCATCCATTCATTCACTGGATGGTTTCCAGTCTCATGTTAATTGTAAAGTGTGACTTGGGGATGGTTCCCCATGTTCATGATTATTGTAAGATGTGACCAGGGGATGGTTCCCGCAACCTTATAATTATTGTAATTTGTGATTAGGAAATGGTGTAAGGTGTAACCAGGGGATGGTTTCCCAACTTCATGATTGTTAGATATGACAATGGGGAGGTAGAGTGGGCGGGGAGGGTTCACTTCATGATTACTGCAAGGTGTGACTTCGGGATGGGTTCCTCAATTTTATCTCGTCCATCGGATGGGGACATAAACCGGGCGGTCCCGTGTATCAGTCTATCCTCCGAGCACGTTAAAGAACCATAGGAATCTATTTGATAATAAGAGTAGGGCACGTTTCCCGGATTTCTATGTATCCTTCCCCTCTCTCTGGGGCGGCTCTAAATAACCTATACTGTGTTGATGAGCCGTTAAACAACAATTAGTTCAATTCAATTCCTCAACTTCATGTTAATTGTAATGTATGACTATGGGATCATCATGTCCCCAAACTACATGATTATGGTAAGATGTGACATGGAGACGGTACCCACAACCTTACAATTATTGTACCTTGTGACCAGCGGATGGTTCTTGCAATCTCCTGATATATTGCAGTGTGTAAGTGGGAGATGGTTTCCCAACTTCATGATTATTGTAAGGTGAATGGTTCCCAAACCACATGATTAGTGTAATGACTGGTGATGGTTTCCCAAATGTATGGTGATTTTAAGGATTCACAAGAGATGGTTCCCCAACTTCATGATTATTTTTTAAAGAGTGACCAAGAATGGTTCCCCAACTTCATGGTTATTTTAAGGTATGACTAGAGATGGTTCTCCGTACTCATGCTAATATTAATGTTCGACTGGAATGGTTCCACAAGAAATCAATGGACCTTCATTGGTGGCCATAATAAATAAATACTGTAAACCCCAGCAGGCGGTAAAGGCTACACATAGTATAGGTATACACTGCATGTTAGTATTTCGTATACTGATCTTATTTTGACAGGTACAGCTATTAAAAGATGCACCAAAATTCAAAATATGACAGGAATAATATTTTTGTTCTAGAATGTTCTAGAAAGTAAATATAAATACATTATATAATTATTTTGATATATCTGTATATAGTAATGTTTAGTGTATTTACATGCCAAATTGTGTGGTTTAAAAAGGATTAATGTTTTATTATTTAGAAATTTGTGAGTAAACCTCTCTTGAGTTGCCTAATGTATAAAATGATCAGAAAGTTCCACTGGGGCCATTTTTTTTTTATACTCAAGCCTGGCCTATTCATAACTTTCACATCCGGTAGGTTGAGATATTCATCGGGGCGTCCGTGGCCGAGTGGTTAGAGTCTCTGACTTGCAATCACTTGCCCCTCACCGCTGTAGGTTCGATCCCTCAGGGGCCTAGGAATCTTTATGGGAGGAAGCTATCCAGCTGGCTTGCGGAATGTCGGTGGTTCTACCCAGGTGCCCGCCCGTACACGAAAATTGTCCGGAGGGGCACCTGAGGTCTTCCTCCACCAGTGGAAGCTGGAAAGTCGCCATATGACCCTAGCTGTTGGTGCGACTATAAAATCCAATTCAATTCAATTGAGATATTCAGTAGGTGAAAATAAAGGGGTTTACTCGTCAGACTTTATCCTCAATCTCTATATGAAAAATGAAAATATTAGACCATGATTTAAATGAAATGTATCCATATTGATGTTTTAATCAGACAACACCAAAAGAAGATACATAGATGTACACAAAAAAATATAACCACTTTTAATATAATTATCACAACAAACTAGTTTTATAAAGGGTTAAAGTCAGTTGAGCATCAACGATAAACATCGAGTTTACTCCCTACCAGAATGTGGAGGTCTTTTATTTTATTGATTGCTGATTAGTCAAATTATTTTGATGATGTCATGTGAAAGTTATGAATAACTTAGTTATATTAAAAAAGCTTTCCAAAATATCAGTAGTATAACAAAGTGTCTGTTTAAGTATGCGAAATAAATGGAATACTTCAGGTTTGTGCACAAGCTGAGTTTAACAGAATTTTTAATTATATTATTTGTTTAGAGGACCTAGATTAGTTTTGCTAAATTCTCCATACACTTGTGATCAGGGCAATCAACTTACTATTTATCTTAAAAAACTTATCTGTCAAAAGGTCCCTCCATCCGCGCTGTATCAATTTAATAGTCATCTTAAAAACTATATCTGTTATATAATACTAGTGTGAGGTTGAAGGTCAGAAGGTCCCCACATGCGTACGCTCACTGGCCCGGCATCGCATTGTCGACATATCTATGGGACGCTATCATACTGCCGTGATCGTGGAGCCGGGCAACGTCTACACGTTTGGAAGGAATGCGGAGGGACAGCTGGGGATTGAGGGAACCAAACCTGCCAGCGCCCCTGTGGAAGTAAAGGCTTTTTCGGAGAAGAAAATCATAGAAAGTGGCTCCGGGGAGGTCAAGGCCATGTCCGAGGAGAATGTCAAGGAGAACGTCGTGGTAAGTGACCCCATCTTCTACCTCTCTCTTCAAGTCATGGTGAGTGACCCCGTCTTGTACCTCTCTATTCATGTCGTGGTGAGTGACAGCCATCTTGTACCTCTCTCTTCATGTTGTGGGGAGTGACCCCATCTTGTACCTCTCTCTTCAAGTCGTGGTGAGTGACACCTGACCATTTGGTACCTATCTCTTCATGTTGTGGTGAGTGACCCCATCTTGTACCTCTCTCTTCATGTCATGGTGAGTGAACCCATGTTGTACCTCTCTCTTCATGTTGTGGTGAGTGACCCCATCTTGTACCTCTCTCTTCATGTCGTTGTGAGTGACCCCATCTTGTACCTCTCTCTTCATGTCTTGGTGCCAGAGTGACACCATCTTGTACCTCTCTCTTCATGTCGTTGTGAGTGACCCCATCTTGTACCTCCCTCTTCATGTCTTGGTGCCAGAGTGACTCCATCTTGTACCTCTCTTTTCATGTCGTTGTGAGTGACCTCATCTTGTACCTTCCTCTTCATGTCGTGGCGCCATATAACTTTTCATGTGTTGGTGCGCCTTAAAACCCAATCATTTCAATTTGTGGTGAGCGACCCCATCTTGTACCTCTCTCTTCATGAAGTTGAGATTGACCCCATCTTGTACCTCTCTCTTCATGTCGTTGTGAGTGACCCCATCTTGTACCTCTCTTTTCATGTCATAGTGAGTGACCCCATAGTGAGTGACCCCATCTTGTACCTCTCTCTTCATGTTGTGGTGAGTGACCCCATCTTGTACCTCTCTCTTCATGTCGTGGTGAGTGACCCCATCTTGTAATTCTCTCTTCATGTCATGGTGAGTGACCCCGTCTTGGACCTCTCTCTTCATGTCATTGTGAGTGACCCCATCTTGTACCTCTCTCTTTATGTCGTGGTGAGTGACTCCATCTTGTACCTCTCTCTTCATGTCTTGGTGAGTGACCCCATCTTGGACCTCTCTCTTCATGTCATAATGCGTGACCCCATCTTGTACCTCTCTCTTCATGTTGTGGTGAGTGATCCCATCTTGGACCTCTCTCTTCATGTTGTGGTGAGTGACCCCATATTGTGCCTCTCTCTTCATGTCGTGGTGAGTGACCCCATCTTGTACCTCTCTCTTCATGTCATGGTGAGTGACCCCATCTTGTACCTCTCTCTTCATGTTGTGGTGAGTGACCCAATCTTGTACCTCTCTCTTTATGTCTTGGTGAGTGACCCTATCTTGTACCTCTCTCTTCATGTCGTGGTGAGTGACCCAATCTTGTACCTCTCTCTTTATGTCTTGGTGAGTGACCCCATCTTGTACCTCTCTCTTCATGTCGTGGTGAGTGACCCCATCTTGTACCTCTCTCTTCATGTCGTGGTGAGTGACCCAATCTTGTACCTCTCTCTTTATGTCTTGGTGAGTGACCCAATCTTGTACCTCTCTCTTTATGTCTTGGTGAGTGACCCTATCTTGGACCTCTCTCTTCATGTCTCTGACTTGCAATCACTTACCCCTCACCGCTGTAGGTTCGATCCCTCAGGGGCCTAGTAATCTTTATGTGAGGAAGCTATCCAGCTGGCTTGCGGAACGTCGGTGGTTCTACCCAGGTGCCCGCCCGAGCACAAAAATTGCCGGAGGGGCACCTGGGGTCTTCCTCCACCAGTGGAAGCTGGAAAGTCGCCATATGACCTTAGCTGTTGGTGCGACTATAAAATCCAATTCAATTCAATTCAATTCATGTCATAATGCGTGACCCCATCTTGTACCTCTCTCTTCATGTCTTGGTGAGTGACCCCATCTTGGACCTCTCTCTTCATGTCATAATGCGTGACCCCATCTTGTACCTCTCTCTTCATGTTGTGGTGAGTGATCCCATCTTGGACCTCTCTCTTCATGTTGTGGTGAGTGACCCCATATTGTGCCTCTCTCTTCATGTCGTGGTGAGTGACCCCATCTTGTACCTCTCTCTTCATGTCATGGTGAGTGACTTTTTGGGGAAAATAAAGATTGCATTGTCCCTTTTACATGTTTTAAGGGCTCCCTACTCAGAAAATGACCCTCGACCTGAGATCTTAATAGGATATAATTTGTCCCATCAGTAAAAAAATGCACCATCTCACTATATGTTTTATATGTACCTTTCTCTACTGATGGACCCTGTGTGATTCCTGGGCAAGAATAGGACCATTGCTTATCAAGGCAGAGGGGCAAAGTCCCCACCGAATCCCTGTATTGTTTGAGGTCTACTTGAATGGTGGCAGAAAAAAATGATCATGGCTCCAGCAAAAAATGTTTACAATAGAATTTGCAGCAGTTCTGCAGTTGATAACTTAAGGTTTCAGGCTCATACTGCATATTTTATGTAAATGGAGAATGGGCCTGGAATGTTCATTTATGTTGACATCATATAACCTTTTTGTGTTGGTGTGCCTTAAAACCTCAATTCAACTGAATTCTTTGGGGTGGGCTAGTGTGACCCAGGGGATAGCTCAATGGGCTTTAAATCTGCAGCACATTGAATAACCAAAGCAGGTTCCCAGATTCCTACGTATTTTTCCCTCTCTCTCTCTCTCTAGGGCAGCTCTAAATAACCTATATTGTGTTTATGAATTGCTAAACAACATTCCATTCAATTCGACTGATGACGGCGATACATGGCATTTATTGAATGGGCAACTGTTTATAAAGAATGGTAGTTTTTCTTACCTTGGTAACCTTATTGTTAAAACTGGCATAGCAAACACTAGTATATAGTAACAAATATTTTGCTCTCTCATTAGTTCTGAGAGCTATGCCATTAAAGCATACAAGGGACCCCAGGAAGGTTGTTTTGAAATTGAACATCCACCAAAGATATATGCAAAATTGAGCTTAAAGAACCATATTTCATAAAATAGGTGTTTATTTAATTGCCTTCCTGGGGTCCCAGGGATGTTTTAATGGAATAGCCCTAACCTTATTACGCTCTGGCATAGCAAACGTTAAAGGGACCCATGGCAATCTTGATTTGATTAAAACTCGCGGCATCCCTTTAGTTTTTCTACATAACTTGCAAATTTGAAATGATTAATATTAATTATTAGAACGATAATATTCAAGGAAATTTATGTTTGCATATAACTGACTGTTGACTGTATTGCACCAATAATATGTACATGTGGTAGAATTTTTTATTAATTTTTTCAGCCACCTTAAGGTGACCCATTTAATCTCCCCGTCTTAGGTGGGACAAGGGTCGGGGAGGGCCACCCCTTACCTCACCTTACAAGTAAACATGTAATATATCAATGTAATATAAGATAGAGCATAATTTATATCAATACGGATCAATTTAAACCTACTGCATGTAGTAATGTTTTATATCAATACAAAGCCATTGTAACTGTTGTCCTTAAAGTAACTGAAGAAAAAAAAAAAACGAAAAAAACACAAAAAAAAACTATTCTCTCCACCTATGACCATGTTCACAAATCTCTGTGTCAGGGTACCTGAGTGTATAATTTCTTATTACATTGTACTTTAGCTGCCAGGTGCCTTACTTGACAACAGTTACTGAACATTTGGTATAATAAAGAAAACTGGATTTAAATTATTTTTTTAAAGCTACGCAAGCCGTTTTAAAGTTAAAATGATACTGGATTAATAAAGCGAGGTGCTAATTTTAATTGTTGATACAAACTTTAAGATTGCCCTGTAATATCTAGTAACAAATGTTTTGCTAATACTTATTCTGATCCTGTTTAACACTTACAGAGAGTGCAATGTGGCGACCACTACACGGTGGCCAGCAGCAACCAGAATAAGATCTACTACTGGGGTCTACGCTTTAAGGACCCGAGTATGCAGAGCCCCGACGACTCAGGGAGTCGCTTGAGCATGAACGGAAGTTCTCTGAACAAGGACGACATGAGGGTTGAGTCGGTGACGCCGAGAAATGCATCTCATTCCCGGCAGACGAGCACCACAAGTGGCATCAGTATATCTAGTCTCAAGGAACAGTGTCCAAATGACGGTAAATAAAGACATGAAAAAAAAAACATAAATAATTTCACACAATGCAAATGTAGCACAATGTAGCTAAAATTGTTTCAAATTCTTATCAACTCGAGATTTTGCAAAAAAAAAAAATCCATCTATTTACGTTATATTTTGTTTGCCGACTCAAGATTTTCATTATTTGAAAAACAAAAACAAAAAAAATCCACATCACTACAAAGATTTTTTAGCTGCCTATCATTTAAATATTAATTAGATTTTGTTCATAATTATAGTGACAAAAGAAATAATAAACAAAAAAATAGCAAGGTTATTGCGAAAATGTTTTGAGAAAACAAAAGATGCGATATCCCCTGTTTATTTAATCGTTATTATGTATGCACGTTTTTGAAAAAAACAGGGTACATTAAAATCGCCTCCATTTGTCCGTCCGTCCATCCGTCCATCCGTCCATGCTAACATTGGAGATTTAAGGGCTAAAATAGTCGCCCATGACATCTTACCCATCGGCAAACCGACAACTTACGCAGGCACCTGATGGTAAACAATGGCTACTGAAGGCACTTTTGGGAATCAATGGGAAAACCCTAAACACACTCACTGTCATTGCTTTCATTTTTTACCCTGTTAAAGGCATCGACCTCCCATATGATGTTTTAGAATTTTAGACCAAAACAAATTTAAAATTCATTTCCCAGTCCAGTATGCCCACAGACGAGGGAAATCAATTCAGTGCATTTGCTTATATTTACATGGTCCATAAAAGTTATTCAGTAGGTTTGTTATTGTTTCCAGGTTCCATGAGGGTTGTTCAAGAAGTTTGCAATTGTTTCCAGGTTCCATGAGGGTCATTCAATAAGTTTGTAATATTTTCCAGGTTCCAGTATTACGGACAGGGAGTATGAAGACAATTGTAGTCCTCAACGTCAGACGAGTGTAGACAGCAGTATCTCAGGTCTCACTGACAGTGGATACACGGGCGAAAACCCGAGTGTCGGGTCTGAAATGGCTACACGGGCAGGGTTTAGACCTTTAAGTAATAATAATAATAATAATAATAAATTCTTTATTTAATGAAGGTAGAACTCATTACGATTATGCAAACAATTGCATAACATTTA
Source organism: Cyrtodaria siliqua (assembly GCA_037043455.1). Taxonomy (NCBI): domain Eukaryota; kingdom Metazoa; phylum Mollusca; class Bivalvia; order Adapedonta; family Hiatellidae; genus Cyrtodaria; species Cyrtodaria siliqua. The sequence continues at coordinate 36,023 of JAWPHD010009601.1, read as the reverse complement.
CCTTCCACAAGACCTTCTAATATTAAACAACAGCAACAATAATAAATAACAATCAAGTGTATACATGCATGCAACAAAAATAATGTGTTACCAGCTGGCATACAAAGGGCTATTCCATTAAAACATACTTGGAATCGAAGGAAAGCAATTTAATAAACATCTGTGGGTGAACCCTATTTTCTGAAATTTGGTTCTTTAATCCCAATTTACATTTATGGGTGGGTGTTTAATTTTTACAGGCATTGTGCCAAGGCTGAAATAGCCTAGCCTACCATTAAGAATGAAATTAACTTTGTGAATGCTCCTGGCATATCCCTTTTTCAGGCCTTGTGCCAAGCCTAAAATAGCCAAGACTTCTATAAGTTAACTTTCTGAATAGTCCTATTTTCAGGCCTTGAGCAAAGGTTAACATAGCAAAGACTTCCTTAAGTGAAATTAAAAGGACTGTAGCCACACAGCTAAACAATTTTTATTATTGAGAGTTCAGAAAAACTTGGAAAAGGGTGAAAGAATTACCAAAATCAGATGCTAAACAGAAGATATGATCATTTGAAGGTTTTGTTGAAACAGCTACTGAAGCCACCATTTTGAGAGCTATGACACCACAGTTCTCAAAATGGCGGCTGCAGTATCTGTTTTAAAAAAAGAAACTTTAATGGTGATATCTTCTTTGTATATCATCCGCTTTTGATAGTTCTTCCACTTTTTTCGAAGTTTTTCTGGAACTCCCAATAATAAAGCTTCTTTGGCTATATGCCTACATCCCTTAACATTTTGATTGTTCCTGGTATATCCCTTTTTCAGGCATTGTATCAAGGCTAAAATAGCCAAGACTTCCATAAATAATGACATTAACTTTCTGAATATCCTAGCATATCCCCTTTTCAGATATTGTACCAAGGCTAAAATACATAAAATTAAAAAAAAAATTAAGCACCCCTCATTTATTTCCATTTCAGGTAGTGTACCTAGGCGCTCCACAAGTGCAAGCAGCAGAGAGAATGCTAAAGAGAAGGATACAGATGCATCTAAAGATGATTCTAAGATTATATTTCCTCCAGATCATTTGATGAAGTGAGATTACTGCTACCTAATTCTGTCTGTCTGTCTGCCTGTGTGTGTGTGTGTGTGTGTGTCTCTGTCTGTCTGCCCTGTCTGTGGAACTTTTCGTTTGCATCTTTTTTGGGGTTTGCAAATAAACCTGTCTTGTCAGTTTGTCCATCCGTCTATATGACTGTCTGTTATAACAGACACTTTTGAAGGTTGAGTCCCATTAACAATGGCTTAACACAGTTAAACGTCGTAATTTCATACAGTTCATACTCATCTGTAACTAAATGATTCTCAGATTGAGCTCGCGCTATTTATACCTGTCAATTATTTCGTCCGGCAGACATGATTTCTGCTTGGTAATAACCTTCCTTACTGTATTATGCTCAGGCACACTCACATATATATTCCATCCAGGGAGATAACTCACCTCTCCACTCAGAAGTGCTGTGTTTAAGTTAAGGTGTGTTTATTATGCTCAGGCACACACACATATAGATTCAATCCAGGGAGATAATTCATCTCCACTGGGAAGTGCTGTGTTTAAGTTATGGTGTGGTCATGACCTTGTATTTATAAAAGCACTTCCTCTTTATATATAGGAAAATAAAATTTGGCATACATAACATGCATAATCATGATTATGAACATAAATATTTTGTAGCCTCATAAGGGAATCATGTGATTCTCATATGACTCTTATTCTCATAAATGGTCACATATGATTCTCATATAATTCTTATTCTCATGATTTTTATATAAATGGAGTCACATGTAATTCTCATATAAAACGTTTCATATGGTATTTATATTATAATAGAAGTTTCATGTAATTTATCATACGCGAATAAATTCATAGGAGTTTTGTTTTAAAATGCACATTTTCATATAATTTTCATGAAAAAAATATAAGAATTATATTATACTTATCATGCTTATGTGTGGCAAAATTGTAGACAAGGTAGTGTCGAGACTACCACAATACTTGTGCACAAACTGTGTTAGTACTTTTGTTCCTGTTTTCCACTTTTGAAGTCCTGGCCTGGAATTCACCAACCATTCTTCAGACTATTCTTAGTCTGGAGCTCAAGTACTCAAATGTATTACCATCTATCATATTTATACATATCAGCTTATTACGAACGTTTATCCTGTAAACTTATAGAAATGTTTGTGATTGAAATTTGCATACTTTTGCTTAGGTCTAAGAACATTCTCAAGAATGGTTGGTGAATTCAAAAGCTGGTCATCCTACTCAGCTGTTAAATCTATGTACATATTATTTACCCTTGCACCCCTTATATTGATTTAGTATATATGATCCATCTTAAAGAAACTAACTCGTCAAATAACGGCAAAGTTACAATACAAAATCGTTTATCAAAACTCTGTCCAGGTGTTCAGGTCATATAATAATGTATATGTGCCGATTAAAAGTATTGGATTTTTTCTCGAGTTCTTAAAATACTCGTGATTGAATACCGGTATGCGAATAATAAATTATGAGTTGGTTACTGTTAATTTGACGCTCCAGTTTAGTGGTTTTGCCTGGCTGTTTAAAGCCGTTTATATTGAGTCTATAGAGATTAAAAACATATGTAATATATATATTATATGTTATAATTTATACCTCACCGTCAGTAGATTTAGCAACGGTATACAGACGTTGTAAAATGTATTTGTTGTTGGCATGATACTACTTTAAAGGAGGGTAGAGTCCATTTTACAAATGTAGGGATGCGATACAATAGAAGTAATCCATGTTTGCAGAATAACCCCGAGTGAGGAGATGCTGACACTGGGGCCGTTCTTCTGTCACGGTGAGAACATCTTTATGCAGTTAGAGACAACGGCACCACCCCCAAGGAAGAAGGCTAGGAAAAAGAAGGGAATAAGGTAAGTAATGGTTTGTTACTGTAAGTAATGGTTGGTTACTATAAGTAATGGTATGTTAATATTAGTAATGGTTTGTTAATATAAGTAATGGTTTGTTAATATAAGTAATAGTATGTTAATATAAGTAATGGTATGTTAATATAAGTAATGGTTTGGTACTATAAGTAATGGTATGTTAATATCAGTAATGGTTTGTTAATATAAGTAATGGTATGTTAATATAAGTAATGGTTTGTTGATATAAGTAATGGTTTGTTAATATAAGTAATAGTATGTTAATATAAGTAATAGTTTGTTAATATAAGTAATGGTATGTTAATATAAGTAATGGTTTGTTGATATAATCACTCGCTACCATTAAATAACCACACCTACCATTACATAACCACGACCTACCATTACAGAACCACCCCTACCATTAAACAACCACACCTACCATAATACCTCAGAAGTGTTGTGGATAACAAAATGCGTCCCTGGTCGAGGGGCTAACAACGTTTTGTTGTAAACCTTCTCCCCATCTCAACCCCTGCGAGTTCTAATCCCACTGGGAGCTGCACTTGTAAGTGAAAAAAGTGTCTATTCTTACGAATGACGGGTGATACACAGTACTCAGTCTGGTACTACCCGGAAAAAATCTGGATGGTCTGCCTCTACCACAAGAAAATCAACCATTATATATGGCCTAACATGTGCTTAAAGTGACGTAAAACACCATTCAAATAAAAAAAGGCTTTAATATTGGTTCTTGATTCTCCTACTGGGCACCTTGTCCTAGAATCTTGATTCTCTGGTTCCTGCTCAGAAAATAGCTTAGAAATTAACCTATGAACAAAGAGAATACGGTAATTAATGATTTGTTAATATAAGTGATGTAGTCAGATCAGCAGTGTTGTGGTCATTATGTGGTCACACCTTAATTCCATTAAGCGATGGGAAAGCTTATATTGACAGGATTTTATAACGGATATTTCGACAATAAATCACGTTTAAAAAAAAAAAATTACTGAAAAAATGTGATAACCTGTTTAAAATTACCTATTAAATGTTTTAATTTTACAATATGCAAATTTGTTAACCCGAAATTAAAGTTTAATTCCATACCCCAGCCAACCCCGTTTTTGCTTCTTCGAGATCGAAGGGGTTGGATGGGGTATGGAAGTTAATACTCGGACCACGTAATGTAACAAAATTAATGGTCTTTTAATATTGGTTCTCGATTCCTTAACACTCTGTCGTAGGATCTTGACACTCTAGGCCCTGCCATATGGCATATAAATTAACCTACTTTGAACCCTTTTTCAAGTAATTGAAAAACTGCATGGGCATTATGCTTATTTAAACACTCATTGCATTTTTAGCTTGCCTTTTTGAAGGAGTAAAAGAGCTATTGTTATCAACTGATTGTCTGCATCCCATGGTTAAAGTTTTATTTGTACGCTCATATCTTCAAAAGTATTTAACATAATGGATTGAAACTTCACATATGATATAGGCATTATAATACAACATCTATATTTGTAGCCAATAAAATCACTCATCATGTTCATTACAGCAAATTAGATTTTTCATCATGTATGTGTATGATAGAGGCTATGAAGAGAAATCTTACATATTAAAAAACAGAAAGGGAGGGAACGTAGCGACCGATAGTGGTTTCTTAATGTTGAAAATTTCTCTTCATAGCCTCTATTCGACTTAGTGTTTACCCTAGGTTTATCGACAGCCTCTACATAAGTCATGCTCTAACCTGTGAAGACCGCTGGTATTCTTCATGAATAAATGTATCCAGTATTTGAAATTCTGAGCCATCTGATTGGTTTAGAAAGTAGGGTAAACACTAAAATATGAGTGATAAGAAATCACATTACATATCGGATACTGATATTCCAGGAAGCGTTACAGTGGGTCAACATTGCTGGTTCCTGCATCCAGCGCTGGCACTTCTGCATCAAGTAGAGAAGGTGCCGACGAATATTCATCTGAGGCATCCGAAATGGACACACAGGGAACAGTAAGTGAGGGGGATACACAGGGAACAGTAAGTGAGGGGGATACACAGGGAACAGTAAGTGAGGGGATCACATGGGGAACTGTAAGTGAGGGGAATCAGATGGAGAACAGTATTTCAGTGAGGGGGGCATACAGGGAATAGTAAATTAGGGTGACAGGCAGGGAACAGTAAGTGAGGGGCATCACATGGGAACAGTGAGGCAGATCACAAATAGAACAAGATCACAAAGGGAACAGTAAGGGCGATCATGCAGGGAACAGGAAGTAATGGGGACATGCAGGTAATAATGTGGGGACACACAGGGAACAGTAAGTGAGGGGGAGGGATCATGCAGGGAACAGTAAGTGAGGTGAACACACATTGACCGGTGAGGGGAATCACACAGTGATCGGTAAGTGAGGTGATCACACGGGGAACAGTAAGTGATGAGGATCACACAGGGAACAGTGAAGGAATTCACAAAAGGAACAGTAATTGAGGGGATCACACAGGTGGCAGTAACTGAGGGGATCACACAAGGAAACAGTAAGTGAAGGGGATCACACAGGGACAAGTAAGTGAGGGGGGTCACACAGGGATAAATAAATGAGGGGATCACACAGGTAACAGTAAGTGAGGGCATCACACACTGTCAGGTAACAAGTGAGGGGGATCACATATGGAACACAGGGAACAGTAAGTTGGGGCCATCACATAAGGAACAATAAGTGGGGGGGATATGGAAAACAGGGAACAGTATTTGAGGGGTATCACATAGGAACAGTAAGTGAGGGGATCACATAGGAACAGTAAGTGAGGGGATCACACATGGAACAGTAGGTGAAGGGCATGACACAGGTAACAGCAAGGGAGGAGGATCACATATGGAACATAAGAAACAGTATGTGAGTGCAGGGTTCTCAATAAGAACGGGCAGCCGGCCGAAATGACCGCTTCAAATGGCATTTGGGCCGGTTCAAATTCGTTCAAAAAAAAAAAAAGAAAAAATGTTGAGGACAGTGACATGGATAGTATGTGTTATTGAACTTTTTAGAGATAATGGAAAGTATTTGTTGTTGAATTTTGTAGTTATGTGAATATGCGATGTGCAGAATACAATTTTCAAATGGATATGTGTTGAAGTTTGGTAAATAAATATAACTGTCAACATACTGCACTACCTCTAAATACAGATACAACTACCACACTGCAGTACTTGTATCAGCATAACTAAAGAGGAATATTGCTTATAAAATTGCACTTTAAAAGTGTGATTTAAAAGGCATTCAAAATAGCCCATAATGCAGGAAATGACGCGCTCAATTTCAAAATTTTGTGTGGGAGGACCATTGAACCTCCTGCCTAGGCCTGTTACTTTTTCAAAAAAGCCTGTTCAACCAAAAGTTATTGAGAACCCTGGAGTGGCATCACACAGGGAACAATAAGTGAGGGGATCACATATGGAACACAGGGAGCATTAAGTGAGGGCTCACACAGGGATCAGGGAGGGGGATCACACAGGGAACAGTAAACGGTATCACTCAGGGAACAGTTAGTGAGTCAGATTGATCACACAGGGAACAATAAGTGAGGGGGATCACACATGGAACACAGGGAACAGTAAGTGAGGGGTCGTATTGGAAACAGGGAGGGAATCACACAGGGAACATTAAATGAGCAGTATCACACAGGGAACAGTTAGTGAAGGGGATCACACAGGGAACAATAAGTGAGGGGATCACATAGAGAACATGGGGAACAGTAAGTGAGGGGGATAACACATGGAACACAGGGAACAGTAAGTGAGGGGATCACACAGGGAATAGTTAGTGAACAGTATCACACAGGGAGGGTAAGTGAAGGGGATCACACAAACATTTCATTTTTGTTTGTCATTTAATGTCTAAAACAGCTACTTGGCTAAATATTTGCCTTTGTGATAATACAATTTCAGGACACAAGCCCATTTTTTTGAGCGGTGATGTCAACACATAATTTACATAACATGGCAAAAAATTGTGTATAGGGCCTGGCCACCCTACTCCTACTCCTGAGAGTTTGACAGTGAGCATGATTGGCCCATACATTAAAGAGTTATGTCCCTTGACTGTGCTCAGTCACAACTAAATTGTATTTCGGTTTGATTTTATGTCACCCAGGCGGTAGAGTGTAGCAATGGGCATGTGTGAGAGTTGACAGTATAAGTTTGAGAACATCGGTATGTTTTGGTCTTATTTCTGGTAGAATTATGTAAAAGTCCTCTTGGGCCTCTTTTTGAAAGGCTTGGAAACTTGTCCGTCATTCTCCAAAGCCTTGGGTATGTAACTTTATCTTTATTCCGGAGATACCGGGTTCAAGCCTCATAGGCACCACTGGGTAACTTTTTTGCATCCATAGGCAAGTCACTTTCCCAATCCTCGTCCGTCGGATGGGGATGTAAACCGGGCAGTCCGGTGCATCAGGGTCTGCCCTCCGAGAACATCTATTGGATGGTAAGAGTAGGGCAGGGATCGATCCTGGATTTCTATGTATCCATCCCCTCTCTCTGGAATGGAGCAAAATTACCTATTTCATGCTTCCATTTTTGTCGTTCTAGGTTCCTACATGGCTGCGTAAAGAACTTGCCCTGTCGGAGATGGACGACAATGACGGTAATCTTGCAGACGACACGAGTGACCAATCAGATGACGGCAGAAAAGATGCAACTATTGACAGCTCAATGTCGAGCATTCAGATTAATCGTGAGCTAACACCTTGTAAGTTACCGCCGGACAAAAACGCGACCCCCAGAAATACTCACGAGTCGTCATCAACAACAACAAAAAAGGTCAGTTGTATATTGAATTATTTTTCTCCCGATGTTTGATAAGACAAAGCTTAAAGGGACAAATGTTAATCTTGAAGGATTTATCCGGCATTTAAATTAGCACCTCAATTTAAAGTGTCTCGGTGGCCGAATGGTTAACGATGTTGCGTTGTAAACCTTTGCATCTCACCGCTGCTGGTTCGAATCCCACTGGGAGCTCGACTTGTAAGTGAGGAAGTGTCGATTCTTACGGATGGCGAGAGGTGTACAGTACTGGTTCTACCCAGGAAAAGTGGGTGGTCTGCCTCCACCACAAAATAATCGACCATCATATATATAACCTTACATGTGTTAAAAATAATGTAAAACACCATACGAACAAACAGAAACAATTTATTAATCCAGTATTATCTGATTTTTAAACATGCTTGCCTACATATAATTAAATTAATGGAAATAAAAAAATAAGTTTTTATATATTTATTCAATTTGTTATTTCATCATAGGTTTAATTGTATTATTGGTGCTGTTTTAATCAACAATTAGTATTTAAACATGCAAAAACAAATAATTATTTATGATTTGCAAGTATGCAAGTTATGAAGAAAAACGGAATGCCATCAGTTAAAAAAATTTCAAGACTTCCATGTGTGCCTTTAATATATTTGATATACTTCTGAATAAAAAATGCTGTATAATTCAACAATATTCCTTAAGGTATGAAACCACCAGTTATTGTCCCCATTGTCCATGTTGACACCAATATTAAAATATCATATATTAATGATTTGCTGCAACTTCAACTCTAGAATGGATAATGCAGCAGTTTAATTTTCATATAGAAAACTATTTTAATTTCCACTTGAAATATCACAAGAAAAGGTGGGGTTACAAGACATGTAAGAAAGTTCTTGTTTGTTTACTAAACAGGTCAAGGGTATAACTGTTTTCATTAATAGTTGCTCACAAAGTGTATGCATAGATTTGAAATTTCAAATACGAAAATGTTCATCAGTGCTCCAGTAAAACCTATTAATATGTTTCTTATACATTATGTACATACAAGAACAAAATCAAGTAGAAATGGGAGTTTACCCCTTACTTATAATGCCCATTTCCATCAAAAAATGAGAGATTACTTTTTATTATAGGAACTACTTTCGACTACACCGCAGAGGTTTACATGAGATTGATGGTGGTAAACTTTAAGAAATAATGCAGCTGGCATCCAAACTATAATGTTAATTTGTAAAATCCAATATTTCCAGAAAGTTTTTTCACCGAGAGATGTTCGAGTTCGTTCCTTTTCCAACAACAGTACAGAAAGTGAAGTGGACTTATCCAACCAATCAGATGGCAGTTCTAAAGATCTCAGGTTAACTAGGTTGGTTAGCAGAGACTCTGTGTGTGTGTGTGTGTGTGTGTGTAGTTCTGAGGTTTAACGTCCCTTCACCAGCATACTCGACAAGCTGTGAGGTATCTTGAAGAGATGGGTACAGTAGAGTCTGGACAGTGATTAGCAGAGACGTAATTAACCAAGTATTATTGAAGAAGTCTGACTATGGCCTGTTTGATGCTACTTCCTGTTGCTGTTGTAGTTTTACTGAAAACTGTTACGGTATAGAGTTTGTCTTTTTTTTAAAATGGGAGTCTGCAAGTGGTCTAAAATTAAAGAGAATTATATCCTGTGTGTTTATGTACGGGTATTATTATATTAGTGGTACTATATACTTTCTGTCTTAAATATAAAAAGAGAAAATGTCGAAGAACAAGATTTGGCAGTTATACCTTGTGTCATACGAGATTATACAGATTTGAGTACCGTAAGTGCCCAATCTCTACTTCTTAGATCTCCGATATTAGCCAATCACATGATAGTTATTATATTTCAGATTTGTTGTAAGCCAATCATTCAAGTCTGTTGTGGATCTTATGAATGATTATTAAACTAGGTCAAGATTTGTTTTAATCAGATTCAAATGGAAATTATTAAGTTACGTTTCTGAGTACTCACACAATATACACATTTATTTTATTCTGAAAATGGCAGTACTGTTTATATGGAGATATAGTAATTTTCAGCAACACTTTAGAAAAGTTTACTCATCTCTGTGACAATCCTCAAGCCCATTTACTTTTCTTAAATCAGTTATTGTATATATATAGTTTTAACATAATACTGTAATATAAAAAAATCATCTTAAAAGCTCACATATAAATATTGTAAAGCACCTTATTAACACGGCGCGCTACAAGTTAACTTAAAGATGAATGCATGGCCACCCTTTTTGCAGTATTATCATTTAACAAATATAACTCTTTAACATCATATGAACATTTCTTAATAGTCTCGAGAGAAACATAATTTAAAACCGCTACTAAGTTGTATGTAAAAATAAATATTATTTGCATGACGTAGATACTACTTATACTACTGCGTGACTGCTCGGGGAAATGAGGTGAATCTGAATTGTATAGCTGCACAATTATTGCCAGATAATTGATAAATACATATACCTGTGGATTAATTTACCTGTTCACAGTTTTTTACGTCGTCAAGTAAAATCTTATTCACACTTTTCACAGATATTGCAATGTGTGAATTGAAATATCTATTGCTGTGTATTGATTTCGATTTAAATAAAGATATACATGTTCATGAAACAAAATATGGCCAGGGAACTTTAATAAATGAAACCCTACCCCTATGCTAAAAGGCCAAGTTTTGTATGAAATTATATAGAAATGGTATATTTACCTTTTTTGTTATGTTCCTAATACAGAATGTGTTCAAACTTTCTATTCACTTATTTGAACATATAGTAAGACAATATATGCAATTAAAATATAGGTCACCATGCATATTGAGATTTAATTTCGTTTTTTGGAACCTTACCATTATGCTTAATTTTTTTAATTTTGTTTGAATTTTTACAAAATGTTATATTTTTCCTATTTTATGTATTTTTCTAAAAATAGGCATTTATATAAATAAAGACAATAAATACAACCAGACAACATCAAGAGCAACATTCCTATACATTTTTAGGAAAATCCATCCAATAGTTTAAGAAGAGAAGTCGCCCAAAATTCTGCGCATGAAAAATTACAGAAAATGCCTTTAAAAGCTTGCATATTGTAAAGCACCTTATTCATGTTATTAACCCCACGCACTACAAGTGAACTTTATAAATGAAGTATTGCAGGATAACTAGAAGAAGAGTAGCCTCGGTCACCCGGCCTGCTTCTGATTTTTTCGTTACGCTATGCAACACGCTATGCAACACGGATCCAGAACCAGGGCCTGGGGGCAAATAGGACGTTTGAAATTGCCCTAACATTTTGGGCAACTTTGGGCAGCTTATTTTTAACTTATGAGAAGCAGCAAGTGACGTTGAAATGTTTAACTGATGCATCAGCAATTGACTTTGTACATTTATTTACAACATGACGTCACGCAAACGTCGACTTTATGCGCGTGAAAAATAGCGCATCATCATGTTTTCCTAATGCTCATTAAAGGTCTTCGTCTTGACCTCTGCATTGATTCAGGTGCCATCTCGCTCATATCACTAGAGCTCTGGCAGGAAAACTATAACGTGGCTCCAGCGTAAATGGATTGTCTACAATAGAATTTGCAGCAACTCTGCAGCTGAGGTTGAAAAGGTTATAGGCCCGTTCTCCATATTTTATCTCGATGTACATAGAGGACGAGCCTGGCATTCATTACAGTTAGGCGCCATATAACCTTTCATGTGTTGGTATGCCTTAAAACCCCAATTCAATTCAATTCAATGTAGAGAGTTTTGCCTGTTAGTAGGGCACATAAATCGGGCAACCCCATGAGGGATCTGTAAGATAATATACAACAGTAACTATCTATTGCTGTTGAGGTCTGTGGTTAAAGTAGCTTATCTGCCAACAACAGCCAAATTTTGCAACATATGTACACCTTTCATAAACCTACCAATGACATGGTATGTGTATAACTTACATATTTTGAGACTCCAAACTCAATAGACACAATTTAAATGGCTTTCATTTTATGCACATTCAATCACGGTATAATTTTTAAAAATCCTATATTTTTAATCGGCACATATACATTATTATATCACCTGAACACCTGGATAACGTTTTAATAAACGCTTTTGTAGCGTAATTTTGCTGTTATTTGGTGGGTTAGTTACTTTCATACTTCATCCAACATGTCCAAGGGATGACTTTTGACCTGCAGCAGTGAACTATTAACAGAGATGACATGGGTCGATAGTTAATAGTAATAGGATTAATAGTTGTAACCATTGACTGAAGAAGAAATAGATATTTGTTTTATTGTAATGAATAGTTGAGAAAAGTAAGAAATAGTATTGACATAAGTAATTTATTTTAGAGAGATTTTATCCAGAGCTCTGCATAATGTGTTGATGTAACAACAGTACTTTTGGTACTTTGATGCATTCTTGCAAGCTGTACGACTGATTAAGGATAATTTGCCAAAGTTTTGTCACTATTGCAACAGCATGAACTTATTTTTCTGTATCTTCCTGTAGTGATGGCCGCTCTAAGACCACATTGGTTCCCAGTTCAGTAAAGCAATCAGGAAATCGCCAGGCAGGGTACCGGGCCAAAAGTGCATCTACAAGTAACCAGAGGGCACATAATAGGTTGCGACCTACAAGGGGATATGTGGGGTAGGTATCTATTATGTATTTTATGGAAATTTATCTCTCATACCTTTATATCTTTTGGGTACCACATAAGATAGCTATAGTTTAAAAAAAAAACTTAAATTATATTTAAAGGAAATCAACATTATCTCAGATTTGGATTTCTATAACCTTTCTCTCTTTTTCCACATAAAATAACTCTAAGGAGATGCACAGTATATAAATAAAATAATCCTGAATTCTTTAAGAATGCTTGGCTCCCGTCCCTACAATTACCGAGTACTTTCATTTTTTGCAGAAATAATACTATTGCAATATGCTATCCAAATTATAATATTCAATGTCTGACTGTGTAGTACATTGTCCATACCTTCATGATAGTTGAACATTATTTTAAACATATTTTTTATTAGAAGATATGTTACATTTATGTTGAAACATGTTCCTTGGAAGATAGGTTACATTTATTTTGAAACATATTTATTAGAAGATATGGTACATTTATGTTGAAACATATTCCTTAGAAGATAGGTTACATTTATGTTGAAACATATTCTGCCTCTCGTGAGATCCTTGATCTGTCATATACATACTGGAGGTGATACAAACGTCCAGAACACTTTACTCTAGTAATAATCCTATTGTACCTTATGCTATGTGAAAATGTTACATTTCAGTCTACACTTAGCATTAAAGGAGCAGTGCTATGCTGTGAATGTATTATTAGCTGGATTTCATAGCAAATCAAGGCTTACAGTTCGGTTATTTCCGTCTGTCCGTTCTTCTACACGTTTTGGTTGAAGTTTTTGGTTAAAGTTTTCATTTTGCCTCATTTCTCAAAAATGAAATTGTCGGAAAGCTCTGAAACTTGGAAAACATGTTCGTTGTCATTGCACAATGTTATATGACAACTCTGTCCTGTATTTTACTTGAATTATCTTCCCTCTTTACTTTGATTTTTCAGTTAAAATCTTAATCGGGCGTTTGCACCACTGTCACCACCACCTCACTTGTTTTGTTACTAATTCTACATTTCAGTCATGACTTAGCATTAAAGGAACAGCTGTCTGCACGAGGTTTTGTGTCGGACGTAACTGTGAAGCGCCGCGAGGAAGCATTATTGGTGAGACTTTGACCTACTGACCCTGATATTACTCTGCCTTCTCAGATCAGTTTCTTAATTGGTTTAAGTTCTGACAATGAATACAAAAATTAATGATTGTGTGATTAAAAGGGTAGTTATAAATGACAAGCACATTTTTAGTAAAATATGTTGGCTTATACTATTTTACTAAGGGACAATTCAAACATCTTATTTGCAATTTTGACTAGAATAGAAAAAGATAACAGACAAATCTTGCAATAAATGCATGTTGGTGTATTTACTTTATATTACGTGGCCCCGCCTTAATTCCATTAAGTGATTAGAAAGCTTTTATTAGCAGGATTTTATAACCGATATTTCGACAATAAAACACTTTCAAAAGCATTTTTACTGACAGAAATGCGATAAATGCGTTTAAAAGGTGTCCCTTTAAGTGTGATACAAGAATACTGTTTGATATTAGAAATAACTTTTTATGTTAAATCATTTAAGGGCGAGTTGCGAATGACACGGGAGGAGAAGAAAATGGCAGAGAAAAGGTTGCGAGAACTAGAATTGGAACATCAAAGACAGGAAGATCGGTTACGCAGCGAGGCTGAGCAGCGTGCCCTAGTAAGAACAATATAAAATTAAAATATTAGATTTACTATATACATGATATACACTTCAAGAAGGGAAGAGATTAGACAAATAATTCAAAAAGATTAAAGAAAGGGATATAATGATATAGCTCTAATTGTCAGTTATGTATTTATTAACATAACTTGACAATTGCAACGGGAGATATAGATATAGTACGTAGATGCATTTATTAACATAACTTGACAATTCCGACAGGAGATATAGATACATATAATGGGAAGATCTGCATTTATTAACATAAAAAGTTCAAGATGAGATATAGGTTCATATAAAGGTCAGTTGTGCATTTATTAACATAACACTTTCAACAGTAGATATAGGTACATATAAAGGTCAGATGCATTTATTAACATAAAAAGTCCAAGATGAGATATAGATACATATAAAGGTCAGTTATGCATTTATTAACATAACACTTTCAACAAGAGATCTAGGAATCTTTATATAAGGAAGCTTTCCAACTGGCTTGTGGAACGTCAGTGGTTCTACCCAGGAGCCCGCCCGTGCCCGAAAATTGCCCTGATGGGCTCCTGGGGGAAAGTTGCCATATGACAGCTGTTGGTGCGACTTTAAACTCCAATTCAATTCCAACAGGAGATATAGATACATATAATGGTCAGTTGTGCAATTATTAACACAACTTGACAATTCCAACAGGAAATATAGATACATATACTGGTCAGTTATGCATTTATTTACAAAACTTGACAATTCCAACAGGAGATATAGATACATATAATGGTCAGTTGTGCAATTATTAACACAACTTGACAATTCCAACATGAGTAATAGATACATATAATGGTCAGTTATGCATTTATTTACATGACTTGACAATTCCAACAGGAGATATAGATACATATAATGGTCAGTTGTGCAATTATTAACACAACTTGACAATTCCAACAGGAGATATAGATACATTTAATGTTCAGTTATGCATATGTTATAACAACTTGAAAATTTCAACATGAGAAATAGATACATATAATGGTCAGTTATGCATTTATTTACATAACTTGACAATTCCAACAGGAGATATAGATACATATAATGGTCAGTTATGCATTTATTAAAACAACTTGAAAATTCCAACATGAGAAATAGATACATATAATGGTCAGTTATGCATTTATTTACATAAATTGACAATTCCAACAGGAGATATAAATACGTATAATGGTCAGCTGTGAATTTATTTGACAATTCCAACAGGAGATATAGATACATATGATGGTCAGTTATGCATTTATTAAAACAACTTGAAAATTTTAACATGAGAAATAGATACATATAATGGTCAGTTATGCATTGATTAACATAACTTGACAATTCCAACAGGAAATATATATTCATATACTGGTCAGTTATGCATTTATTAACATAACTTTACAATTCCAACGGGAAATATAGATACATAAATTATACTGGTCAGTTATGCATTTATTAACATAACTTGACAATTCCAACACGAGATATCGATACATATAATGGTCAGTTATGCATTTATTTACATAACTTGACAATTCTAACAGGAGATATAGCTACATATGATGGTCAGTTATGCATTTATTTACATAACTTGACAATTCCAACAGGAGATATAGATACATATGATGGTCAGTTATGCATTCATTAACATAACCTGGCAATTCCAACAGGAGATATAGATATATATAATGGTCAGTTATGCATTTATTAACACAACCTGGCTATTCCAACAGGAGAGGGAGAACAAGTTACAACAGGAGATATTGAAGTTGAAGCAGGAGCTACTCTCGCATTCCTCGCAGCTTCAGGATAATCAGAAAATTGTCACGTCCCTTCAGGTGAGATATGTCACAGCTAAGCACTTGGTTTCAATATGTTTTGTTTCATAATGTTTATAACGTGTATAAAGATGGAATACGTAATATGAGAAGTCCCATAGTTTTGGAAATAAATATTGAAGAGGAATAAAATTAAAGGGACAAATAGCAGTCTTGAAGTGGTTATGAAGTATTAAAATAAGCGTCTTGATTTATTTATGCATCCCCATGTGGTTGCCAGGGTAGAATACAACCACTGCAAATCCCGCTAGAGGCAGAGGGGTAGGACCCCCACCTTCATGTTCATTTTGTCATTTCTTTATCATGCTCATTCAAGGTTTTCTTCATGACACCGTATATGCAAATGTGGAAACGTGGCTCCATCGTAAATGGAGTGTCTACAATAGAATTTGCAGCAACTCTGCAGTTCTGCAAGTTAGAAGGTTCTAGGCCCATTCTCCTTATTTTATCTAGATGTAAATGGAGGATGAGCCTGGCAAGTTCATCCCTGTTTGGCACCATATAACCTTTCTTGTGTTGGTGCGCCGTAAAACCCCAATTCAATTATGTATGCAATATCATTTTGACTTTTAACCTGCTTGCATACAATTAAATGAAATGTTCGTTTTGCATGTTTTCTTCTTATTCTGCAATACCGTCGGTTTAAATATTACTTATATTACTGGTGCAAATAATCAACAGTTAATAATATGCACAAATAATTTGTTTTGTACTATTCTTATAATTAATAATGATTGAATAATTGAAAGTTTTGTTGAAAAACTAATGGGACGATGTGAGTTTTTAAAAACTTAAGATTGCCTTGTCGCTTTTAATGTCACACACACACATTTTTCTGTGTAAACTCCAATTCACAGGCACTGAAGTATTCCATTGACATTGTTGTTTCATCATGTTCATTATCGTGTTATTAATAATATATATGTCTGCTCACATCACCATAAAAAAATGTCAGACCATTAATAGCATAACATACCTTGAATTTAAAAATTATCTACCATATATAGTTAGCAGTTGAATAAAAATGTCAACATACCCTCTGTATATTACAGGAGCAGTTGGGAAAGGTTCAGACAAAGAAGAAAAAAATAGGTGGTGCTATCGGGGTTGGAGGGTCGTCGGAGAGTAAAGTTTGTGTCATACAATGATCATTGTCTGTTCTAGCCTCGGTCACCCAGCCCGCTACGTATTTCTTCGCTACTTTGTGATATGTGGATTCAGAACGAGGGCCTGGGTAAAAGGGACTTTTGAAATAGCCCCTCAAAGAAGAAAAAATTAGGTGGTGCTATCGGGGTTGGAGGGTCGTCGGAGAGTAAAGTTTGTGTCATACAATGATCATTGTCTGTACTAGCCTCGGTCACCCAGCCCGCTACATATTTCTTCGCTACTTTGTGATATGTGGATTCAGAACGAGGGCCTGGGGAAAAGGGACTTTTGAAATAGCCCCTCATGTTTGGGGTGATTTTGGCGCGACTGAGATTCTATGAGACTTTCTCGTCCGTCGGATGCGGACGTAAACCGGGCGGTCCCGTGTATCGGTCTATCCTCCGAGCACGTAAAAGAACCATAGGAATCTATTCGATAATAAGAGTAGGGCAGGTTCCCGAATTCCTATGTATCCCCTCTCTCTGGGGCGGCTCTAAATAACCTATACTGTGTTGATGAGCCGTTAAACAGCATTCAATTCAATTCAATTCTATGAGACTTTCAAAAAACAACATGTTTTCTAGGAATCTTTATGTGAGGAAGTTATCCAGCTGAAAATTGCCCGGAGGGGCACCTGGGGTCTTCCTCCACCAGTGGAAGCTGGAAAGTCGTCATATGACCTTAGCTGTTGGTTCGACTATAAAATCCAATTCAATTCAAGTTAGTTATTTTAAACTGATGAGAAGCAGGAAGTGCAGTCAAAAAGTGTAACTGGCGCATCAACAGTTGATTTTGTACGTTTGTTTACAACATGAGGTCACGTAAACTTCGACTTTATCTGAGTGAAAAAACACGCGGCTGATCGCTAGTGGGTGCTTTAATTGGCTTATCTGCCCAGACTGATATCTGCAAGTAAGACATATGCATGATGCTTTCTTGGCAGGCCTACGTCTGTACAGCTGTCTGTGATCCACTTCTATATAACACTCTGTGATACAGCGATCCGTGTGATAAAGCACAGACCTAATAACAAATGTCTGTGGAAACGTTGACACAGATAAAGTGATTATGATACTTTCAAATACAATGTTTATGATATCGGTGATGCAGAAAGTCTGGACTATTGTACTTTCCTGCAACAAAACTAGAACCTTTTCGACCCTATATCTACTTAGTATGACCCAACTAAATGAAGAGTTGGGTCCATTTTACGAATGTAGGGATGAAAGGGTAATTATATCCGCTGTCAACAAAGTTGAATGGGGGCAGGGGATATACTGGTTTGAGCTTGTCCGTCCAGCGTCTGGCCGTCTGTAGACCAAAATCCTGTGTGCTTAACTCCGCATTCATTTTAAGGTGGATTGCTTTTATATTTGCCATGCTGATTAATCATGATATGAGATGTCAGGGAAGAAAATATATTTTGATTCGATCAGTTTTACACGAGTAAAAGCCCTTTGATTTTATAGGGGCCAAAATCGTGTGTGTCTAACTCCTCATACAATAACCATCGGTTTATGGATGGCTTTGGTAACAGTATATATATATATATATATAGATATATATTTATATAATATACAATATAAATTATGTATTTACTCTTTGATTGTTATTTATTTCTAGAGTCTTATATGTCATACATTTCATCTTTATTGCAAACTGCATAATATTACTTGCATTCAGTTTAGTTTATTTTTTCAACTGATGTTTATTTTTTCTAGCTCCATCTTTTATTGAGATTAATTCATTCATATTCATATGTTAATTTTAATGTGACAGTTTTGTATCATTTTTACAACCCCCATCCATGTGTTATTTGTAAAAAAAAATTTACAAATTTCTGTGACACATACATGTATTGATATAATTATCACCTTTTATTTTATGCTTTCCAGTGATTTATATAATTTTCTCAGTGAAATAAAAGTGGTAATCCACTGTTTTTAAACAGTGAAATTACCATAAATAAATTTCACTGTTTTTGGAACTGCTTTTTTCTATAGAGATGATCTCTGTTTAAAAAGTTGTTATTCTTACCTCAGTTTGCTGATAGTTTTATGTTTGCCGTGATGACTATATTTTTCATAGATTTTGCATAAACTTTGATGTTTATTTCACGGAAAATATTTTTACTGAAATACGCAATTTCAGAACTATTTTATGTCGTGTATTAACTAGTGATCTGTAGTGAAGCGGTTATAAATGGGTCTACGAGTGGGGAATAGAAATGTGAAATAGACACAAAAACACTGTTGGAAACATGAAATAAAATGAAAATTTGTTGGGTTTTTTTCAGTGAAAGGTGCAACTTTATTTCAACTTGTGAGCTCCAAAAACAGTATTTTCACGAGTGGTTACTCGATGAAATAAAGTTGCTCGATGAAATAAAGTTGCATCTTCCACTGAAAAAAACAAATATATATGTTTTTTTTACTCATTGTTTACTTATTATTATAGCCCCGCTTTCACAAAGCCAAGTGGGGGTTATATAGGAATCACGCTGTTCGTAACATAACGTTATGTCCCGTCACATAACAAAATTTTGTCCTGGCGCGTAGAATTGTGTAACAAATGTTTATTACTTGCATTACTCAAATAGTTCTGAATGGGTTGTTCTTAGACTTCATATACACATAACAACTGATCACCTTATGTCCCTCTACATCCCCATTGTTGATTGCTCAATTTATTACAGAATTATTGCAATTTATTTGACTAAGAATTAAATTCATGTTCATTTTATCATGTGTTATGCTCCCGAAAGGCGGCATATAGTAGTCGCACTGTCTGTCCGTTTGCGTGTACAATCATGTCCGCTTCATAACTCTGACAATAATGGACGGATTTTCAAATAACTTCGCACAATTGCTCACCACAAGACGACGCACAAAAAAGGTCCGTGGCTCCAAGGTAAAGGTCACACTTAGAGATCAAAGGTCAAAATCCGTTTGTCTGTACACTCGTGTCTGCTTCATAACTCTGACAATAATGAATGGATTTTCAAATAACTATGCACAATTGCTCACCACAACAAGACGACGTGTTGCGCACAAAATCCAGGTCCATGGCTCCAAGGTCAAGGTCACACTTAGAGATCAAAGTTCAAAATCCGTTTGTCTATACAATCGTCTCCGCTTCATAACTCGGACAATAATCAACGGATTTCAAATAACTTCGCACAATTGCTCACCACAACAAGACGTCGTGTCGCGAATTTTTTTTTTTTTTTTTTTTTTTTTTTTTTAATTTTTTGTTTAATTTTATTTTATTGTATTTTTATTGTTCGTTTTTTTTGTTGTTTTTTTAATTTTTTTTTTCAATATATGTGTTGGTTTCATATTGCTCCAAGGTCAAGGTCACACTTACAGGTCACTTCGGGTCCATTTGTCACTGTGACATTTCTTGTTTGTTCATGTTCATTAAAGGTCTTCATCATGATCCAAGCATTGTTTCAGGTGCCATCTTGCTCACATCAAAAGAGCAGTGGCAGAAAAACAATAAACGTGGCTCCAGCGTAAATGGAGTTTCTACGATAGAATTTGCAGCAACTCTGCAGTTCAGGGTGAGAAGGTTCTAGGCCCATTTTCCATATTTTATCTCGATGTACATGGAGGATGAGCCTGGCATGTTCATGCCTGTTAGGCGCCATATAACCTTTCATGTGTTGGTGGTGTACCTTAAAACTCAATTAAATTCAATTCTATATGAAAAATTAAAATATCAGACCATTATTTAAATTAGATGTATCAATATTGGTGTTTTCAAATCAGACAACACTAAAAGAAGATACATAGCTTTACACAAAAAATAAAGCTTTTAATATAATTATCACTACAAATTAGTTTAAAGGGAATGTAGCGCCCCAACCAAACCCTCTTTATAATTGAGAGTTCTGAAAAAATTGAATAAAGGTGAAAGAATTATCAAAATCGAATAATAAACAAAGAAGATATGATCATTTGAAGTTTCTGTTAAAACGGATATGGAAGCGGCCATTTTGAGAGCTATGACATCACGGTTCTAAATGACCATATATGGAATATTTATAAATATGAAAATTTACTGATTTATAGGGAAAAAATGACAGCAACTATATGAAAAATATGTAATACTTAATGGCAATAATGCTTTATATGGCCAGTAAAAAAAATCGTTCATTTGCAGTGATTTTCTTCAATTTAAATGATATTTATCAATTTTCCATATATGGTAATATGGAACTATGACGTCACAGTTCTAAAAATGGCGGCTCCCATATTCGTTTTAGAACAACCTTTAAATGGTCATATCTTTTTTGTTTATCATCCGATTTTGATAATTCGTTCACCTTTTTCCAATTTTTTCAGAACTCTCAATAACAGAGCTTGTTTGGCTGTGTCGCTACATTACCTTTAATAAAGGACTAAAGTCAGTTGAGCATCAGCGATAAACACCAAGTTTACCCCCTACCTGAATGTAGAGGTGTTTTATTTTATTGATCACAGATTGGTCAAATTATTTTGATGATATCATGTGAAAGTTATGAATTGTATATTTTTAAATGATTTATTGATTAAATTTGCTCATGTTGCTAAAATAAAATATAAATAAATGTGAAAAAATATGAGTTCCATTTCTTTCCCAGAACAGTTTTCAAAACAAGGTATTTATTGTCATTAAATTGTGTTCATTGAGTTTGTCTCTGAATGCAGTTTTTAACGATTGATATCTCTTTAGCAATCTTGCTACATTTCATATAATTATAACACGTACAAACCATATTTCTTATGTAGTCTCCGTGGCCGAGGGGTATAATGACGTTGCGTTGTAAACCTTCTCGCCTCTCACCACTGCGCGTTGGAATCCCACTGGGGGCTCGACTTGTAAGTGAGGAATTGTGGATTCTTATGGATGACGGAAGGTGTACAGTACTGGTTCTACCCAGGAAAGTGGGTGATCTGCTCCACCACAAAAATTCGGCCGTCTTATATAACCTTAAATGGGTTTAAAATGACGTAAAAACACTATAAAAACAAACAAATCCTATGTAGTCACAGTGAATTAAGAAGTCCTTAAAATATTAAGAAGACTTCTTAATTCACTGGTACCGCAGCTTTCTTTCAACAAACACTTGAGCAAAACCAGGTTTAGCTCTACTAGCCAAGGGCCAGCAGAGCTTATGGGTTGGCGAGTTGTCCGTCGTCCGTCGTTAACTTTTGGGGTAGGTATAAAATGCGGACTAATACGCGTGGACTAGCAGACTGCGGACCAGTATGGTATAATATGCGGACTGGTATTTTGCGGACCATATAAATAGATGGAACAAATTACACAAATATTTTGGACGGCAAATATTGAAGTTAGGCGTTCCAGGACCCGTTTATATTACATTTATTATGATTGTATTAGTGTGGTTTGACATTTCTGAAATAATGCATATTACACTTAAATTTTAATGCATTTTAATCATATTTAACCAGAGTTCTATATATAACTTTCTTGTAAACAGGAACGGTTCATATTAATATTTTTGACCAGTTATAAAATAGTAATCAGTATTTTGAGTGTCCAACACTACATGAAGATTTATAAATTCACCACTAAAACATGATGAGTATATATATAAATTCTCCTTTAAATAATGTTTATAAAAGTATATTCCAGTATGTATCGCAACTAGCATTTACTGTTGATAATTGTTATGACATATGTAACATTATTAAAAGAACTGTGCAATATATTTTTATGCCCCCAAAGGGTGGCATATAGTAGTCGCACTATCTGTCCGTTAGTGATTGTTTGTTGTTCGTCCCCGTTCTTCGGTACAATCGTGTCCGCTTCATAGCTCTGACAATTTTGGACGGATTTTAAAATAACTTCGAACAATTGCTCACCACAACAAGACGACGTGTCGCGCACAAAATCCAGGTCCGTGGCTCCAAGGTCAATGTCACACTTAGAGGTCAAAGGTTGTCCATTCGTCTGTACAATCGTGTCCGCTTCATAACTCTGACCATATTGGATGGATTTTCAAATAACTTTGCACAATTGCTCACCACAACAAGACGACATGTTGCGCACAAAATCCAGGTCTGTGGCTCCAAGGTCAAGGTCACACTTAGAGGTCAAAGGTCAAAACAAAGTGCTTTCGTGTCCGGTTAATAACTCTGACATTCATGGACAGATTTTCAAATAACTTGGCACAATTGCTCACCACAACTAGCCGATGTGTCACGCACAAAATCCAGGTCTGTGGCTCCGAGGTCAAGGTCACACTTAGAGGTCAAAGGTCAAAACAAAGTGCTTTCGTGTCCGGTTAATAACTCTGACATTCATGGACAGATTTTCAAATAACTTGGCACAATTGCTCACCACAACTAGACGATGTGTCGTGCACAAAACCCAGGTCCCCCGCTCCAAGGTCAAGGTCGCATTTAGAGGTCAAAGGTCAAATTGTGTCTAGTCGGTAAATCTGGCATTCCTGGACGGATATTCAAATAACTTGGCACAACCAGACATGTCGCGCACAAAATCAAGGTTCCTTGCTCCAAGGTCAAGGTCACACTTAGAGGTCAAAGGTCAAATCATGTCCGTTCAATAACTGGCATTTCTTGACGGATTTTGAATTAACTTGGCACTAGTGCTCACCACAACAACATGTGTCGCGCACAAAATCCAGGTCCATGGCTTCAAGGTTAAGGTCACACAGGTCAAAGGTCAAATCGTGTCCGGTCAATAACCTGGACGGATTTTCAAATTACTTGACACAAGTGCTCACCACAATAAGATGATGTGGCGAGCACAAATCCAGGTCTGTGGCCCCGAGGTCAAGGTCACACTAAGAGGTCAAAGGTCAAATTGTGTGAGACAATAACTCTGGCATGCCTGGATGGATTTTCAAATAACTTGTTTTAATTATTTATTTTTTCATTAATTTTTTTTTTCATTCATTTCTTAATTTTGTTTGAAATGTATTTTTTTTTTTTTTCATGTTTTTGTTTTTAGCTCTACTGATCAGAGATCAGCAGAGCTAATGCCGTGGTGCTGTGTCCGTCGTCCGTCTGTCCGTCCGTCCGTCCATCTGTCTGTCTGTCTGTCCGTAAACTTTCTTTTGTAGCGACTACTCCTCTGAAACTACTGAATGGATTTTCATGAAACTTTACAGAAATGTTGCCCATGAAGTCTAGATTATTCTAGCAAAATTCATGTTGATGTGAAATCCAAGATGGCCGCCAAATCTAAAAATAGGTTTTTAAAAAACAAGTTTGTAGCGACTACTTCTTGAAAACTATAAGTGATATTGATGTGGGAATTTTTCTAAAATGATCAGCATGGCATGATGTTGGTCCTTGCAGAAAATCGTTTTGATTCGACGTTAAACATTGCTGCCAGCGGCCATCTTTGTTTACATGGAGTTATATAGTAAAAACTTGTAGCGACTACTCCTCTGATACAACTTGGCGGATTTTCATGAAACTTTACAGGAATGTTGCTCTTAATGTCTAATTGATCCTAGCAAAATTTCAGATCGGCCAGAAATTCAAGATGGCCGCCACAGCTAAAAATAGATTATTAAAAAATAAGTTTGGAGCGACTACTTCTTGAAAACTATAAGTGATATTGATATGGGACTTTTTCTAAAATGATCAGATTGACATGATGGTTATCGAGTCTAACATTATTTTGATTCGACGTTAAACATGGCTGCCAGTGGCCATCTTTGTTTACATAAAGTTATATAATGAAAACTTGTAGCGACTACTCCTCTGAAACTACTTGACGGATTTTCATGAAACTTAACAGGAATGTTGCTCTTGATGTCGAATTGATTCCAGTAAAATTTCAGGTCGGCCGGAAATTCAAGATGGCCACCATGGCTAAAAATAGATTTTCAAAATACAAGTTTGTAGCGACTACTTCTTGAAAACTATAAGTGATATTGATATGGGACTTTTATTAAAATGATCAGCATGACATGATGTTGGTCCTTGTGAAAAATCGTTTTGATTCGATGTTAAACTTGGCTGTCAACTGCCATCTTTGTTTACATAGTTATATAATGAAAACTTGTAAACGACTACTCCTCTGAAACTACTTGACGGATTTTCATGAAACTTCACAGGAATTATGGCTCCCCCACACAAAGTGTGGTAGGGGAGCCATATTGTTTTTGTGCTTTCTGTCTGTCTGTCTGTCTGAAGGTCTGTCTGTCTGTGTCACAAACGATGTCCGATCAATAACTAGAGAATGGTTGGACCTAGGGTCCTCAAACTTGGAAGGATGGTTGGTCATGACAAGTAGATGACCCCTATTGATTTTGGGGTCACTAGGTCAAAGGTCAATGTTGCGGTGACATGGACTATCAAAACGATGTCCGATCAATAACTAGAGAATGGTTGGACCTAGGGTCCTCAAACTTGGAAGGATGGTTGGTCATGACAAGTAGATGACCCCTATTGATTTTGGGGTCACTAGGTCAAAGGTCAATGTTGCGGTGACATGGACTATCAAAACGATGTCCGATCAATAACTAGAGAATGGTTGGACCTAGGGTCCTCAAACTTGGAAGGATGGTTGGTCATGACAAGTAGATGACCCCTATTGATTTTGGGGTCACTAGGTCAAAGGTCAATGTTGCGGTGACATGGACTATCAAAACGATGTCCGATCAATAACTAGAGAATGGTTGGACCTAGGGTCCTCAAACTTGGACGGATAGTTGGTCATGACAAGTAGATGACCCCTATTGATTTTGGGGTCACTAGGTCAAAGGTCAATGTTGCGGTGACATGGACTATCAAAACGATGTCCGATCAATAACTAGAGAATGGTTGGACCTAGGGTCCTCAAACTTGGAAGGATGGTTGGTCATGACAAGTAGATGACCCCTATTGATTTTGGGGTCACTAGGTCAAAGGTCAATGTTGCGGTGACATGGACTATCAAAACGATGTCCGATCAATAACTAGAGAATGGCTGGACCTAGGGTCCTCAAACTTGGAAGGATGGTTGGTCATGACAAGTAGATGACCCCTATTGATTTTGGGGTCACTAGGTCAAAGGTCAATGTTGCGGTGACATGGACTATCAAAACTATGTCCGATCAATAACTAGAGAATGGTTGGACCTAGGGTCCTCAAACTTGGAAGGATGGTTGGTCATGACAAGTAGATGACCCCTATTGATTTTGGGGTCACTAGGTCAAAGGTCAATGTTGCGGTGACATGGACTATCAAAACGATGTCCGATCAATAACTAGAGAATGGTTGGACCTAGGGTCCTCAAACTTGGAAGGATGGTTGGTCATGACAAGTAGATGACCCCTATTGATTTTGGGGTCACTAGGTCAAAGGTCAATGTTGCGGTGACATGGACTATCAAAACGATGTCCGATCAATAACTAGAGAATGGTTGGACCTAGGGTCCTCAAACTTGGAAGGATGGTTGGTCATGACAAGTAGATGACCCCTATTGATTTTGGGGTCACTAGGTCAAAGGTCAATGTTGCGGTGACATGGACTATCAAAACGATGTCCGATCAATAACTAGAGAATGGTTGGACCTAGGGTCCTCAAACTTGGAAGGATGGTTGGTCATGACAAGTAGATGACCCCTATTGATTTTGGGGTCACTAGGTCAAAGGTCAATGTTGCGGTGACATGGACTATCAAAACGATGTCCGATCAATAACTAGAGAATGGTTGGACCTAGGGTCCTCAAACTTGGAAGGATGGTTGGTCATGACAAGTAGATGACCCCTATTGATTTTGGGGTCACTAGGTCAAAGGTCAATGTTGCGGTGACATGGACTATCAAAACGATGTCCGATCAATAACTAGAGAATGGTTGGACCTAGGGTCCTCAAACTTGGAAGGATGGTTGGTCATGACAAGTAGATGACCCCTATTGATTTTGGGGTCACTAGGTCAAAGGTCAATGTTGCGGTGACATGGACTATCAAAACGATGTCCGATCAATAACTAGAGAATGGTTGGACCTAGGGTCCTCAAACTTGGACGGATGGTTGGTCATGACAAGTAGATGACCCCTATTGATTTTGGGGTCACTAGGTCAAAGGTCAATGTTGCGGTGACATGGACTATCAAAACGATGTCCGATCAATAACTAGAGAATGGTTGGACCTAGGGTCCTCAAACTTGGAAGGATGGTTGGTCATGACAAGTAGATGACCCCTATTGATTTTGGGGTCACTAGGTCAAAGGTCAATGTTGCGGTGACATGGACTATCAAAACGATGTCCGATCAATAACTAGAGAATGGTTGGACCTAGGGTCCTCAAACTTGGAAGGATGGTTGGTCATGACAAGTAGATGACCCCTATTGATTTTGGGGTCACTAGGTCAAAGGTCAAGGTTGCGGTGACATGGACTACCAAAACGATGTCCGATCAATAACTAGAGAATGGTTGGACCTAGGGTCCTCAAACTTGGAAGGATGGTTGGTCATGACAAGTAGATGACCCCTATTGATTTTGGGGTCACTAGGTCAAAGGTCAAGGTTGCGGTGACATGGACTATCAAAACGAAGTCCGATCAATAACTAGGGAATGGTTGGACCTACGGTCCTCAAACTTAGAAGGATGGTTGCTCATGACAAGTAGATGACCCCTATTGATTTTGGGGTCACTAGGTCAAGGCCGTAGGTCTGTCTGTGTCACAAACGATGTCCGATCAATAACTAGAGAATGGTTGGACCTAGGGTCCTCAAACTTGGAAGGATGGTTGGTCATGACCAGTAGATGACCCTATTGATTTTGGGGTCACTAGGTCAAAGGTCAAGGTTGCGGTGAAACTATGTCCGATCAATAACTAGAGAATGGTTGGACCTAGGGTCCTCAAACTTGGAAGGATGGTTGGTCATGACCAGTAGATGACCCCTATTGATTTTTGATTTTTATTAATTTAGATTTTTTTTGATTTTTTTTTTTTTTTTTTTTTTTTTTTTTTAAATATTTTTAATTTTAATATTATTTTTTATTTATTTTTTTTATTTTTTATATTTTGATGATTTTTTTTGATTTTTTTCAATTTTTGCATAAGAAGTTTTAGGGTCGGCCTTTAAAAAAATAGGGTCGGTCGGGTTCCTTGAACCACACATATTTTTTTATGTGGCCTTACTGATACAGATAGTAGATACAGTCACAGGGATATTGAATATCAAAACGATCTCAGATCAATAAAGAACAGTTGGACCTAGAGTCGTCAATTATGTCTGTTCGGGCGAGTGGGGGAGCCATAGGTTTTTGTCCCATGGACAATAACAATTTCTAGTTTTTGCTCCTGATGTCTTAATTGATCCTAGCAAAATTTCAGGTCGGCCGGAAATTCAAGATGGACGCCACGGCTAAAAATAATTTTTCAAAAAACAAGTTTGTGGCGACTACTTCCTGAAATCAAAATCAATCAGTAGAGCTTCAAGGTCATTGACCTGTTGTTGTTAAATATCATAAACATGTTCCTTGGGTTAGCCTCTATCAAGTTGTGTTTTTCGTTATCGTCGAATAATCAAAATGATTTTGATGAAACTTCATACCAATGATCTTTAGGATAGTTCCCCTCAGAATTTTGTTTTTCGTGGCTGCCAGTCATCCAAGATGGTCGCCATGGCTAAAATTAGGTAAAATTTAAGGAAATTTCAAACAACATCTCCGAAACCACTTATTTCATTCTTGTGAAATATCATAAACATGTTCCTTGGATTAGCCTCTATCAAGTTTGTGTTTTCGTCGAATAATCAAAATGGCTGCCACAGCGACCCAAAGTTTACATAGAGTTATATAGGAAAACGTTAAAAATTACATCTTCTCTGAAACCGCTTGAAGGATTTTTATGAAACTTAATCACAATGATCTTTGGGTTAGTCCCCCTCAGATTTGTGTTTTGGGGGCCTCCAGTCATCCATGATGGCCACCATGGCTAAATTTAGGTCAAATTTAAGGACATTTATCAAACGACATATTACCACTTATTCCATTCTAGTTAAATATCATATACATGTTCCTGTTGTTGGCCTCTATCAAGTGTGTGTTTTTTGTTGTCGTCAAATATTTAAAATGGCCGCTACGATAACCCAATGTTTACATACAGTTGAATATAGGAAACATGTTTCTTGTGGTGGCCTCTACCATGTTTATGTTTTTGAATCACATCATACCAGTAGAGCATCTACAGGCCAACTCTTGTTGAAAGAGTTATGTCCCCTTATACATAAACTTTATCTTTAGCCAGTAGAGCGTCCACAGGCCCTCTTGATCAAAGATCAGCAGAGCTCATTCCGTAATGCGGCATTCGTCTTCCATCTGACCTTCCGTCCGTCTGTCCGTATGTAAACATTTTTTGTAGCGAAAACTCCTCTGAAACTACTTGACGGATTTTCACAAAACTTGGCAATTTTTTTTTTAAATTATCTTTTTTTATTATTTTTTTTTTTTTTTAATATATATATTTTTAGCTCTACTGATCAGAGATCAGCAGAGCCTATGCCGTGGTGCGGCGTCCGTCGTCCGTCCGTCTGTCCGTTAACTTTTATTTGTAGCGACTACTCCTCTGAAACTACTGGATGGATATTCATAAAACTTTACAGAAATGTTGCCCATGAAGTCTAGTTGATCCTAGCAAAAATTCATGTTGATGTGAAATCCAAGATGGCCGCCAAAGCTAAAAATAGATTTTTTAAATTCAAGTTTGTAGCGACTACTTCTTGAAAACTATAAGTGATATTGATATGGGACTAATTCTAAAATGATCAGCATGACATGATGTTGGTCCTTGTCGAAAATCGTTTTGATTCAACGTTAAACATGGCTGCCAGCGAACATCTTTGTTTACATCGAGTTATATAATGAAAACTTGTAGCGACTACTCCTCATAAACTACTTGACGGATTTTCATGAAACTTCACAGGAATGTTGCTCTTGATGTCTAAATGATCCTAGCAAAATTTCAGGTCGGCCGGAAATTCAAGATGGCCGCCACGGCTAAAAATAAATTTTCAAAATACAAGTTTGTAGCGACTACTTCTTGAAATCTATAAGTGATATTGATATGGGACTTTTTCTAAAATGATCAGCATGACATGATGTTGGTCCTTATCAAAAATCGTTTTGATTCGACGTTAAACGTGACTGCCAGCGGCCATCTTTGTTTACATAGAGATACATAGTAAAAACTTGTAGCGACTACTCCTCTGAAACTACTTAGCGGATTTTCATGAAACTGTACAGGAATGTTGCTCTTAATGTCTAATTGATCCTAGCAAAATTTCAGATCGGCCAGTAATTCAAGATGGCTGCCACAGTTAAAAATAGATTTTTAAAAAATAAGTTTGTAGCAACTACTTCTTGAAAACTATAAGTGATATTGATATGGGACTTTTTCTAAAATGATCAGCATGACATGATGGTTATCCGAGTCGAACATTATTTTGATTCAACATTAAACATGGCTGCCAGTGGCCATCTTTGTTTACATAGAGTTATATAATGAAAACTTGTAGCGACTACTCCTCTGAAACAACTTGACGGATTTTCATGAACATCACAGGAATGTTGCTCTTGATGTCTAATTGATCCTAGCAAAATTTCAGGTCGGCCGGAAATTCAAGATGGCCGCCATGGCTAAAAATAGATTTTCAAAATACAAGTTTGTAGCGACTACTTCTTGAAAACTATAAGTGATATTGATATGGGACTTTTTCTAAAATGATCAGCATGACATGATGGTTATCCGAGTCGAACATTATTTTGATTCGACATTAAACATGGCTGCCAGTGGCCATCTTTGTTTACATAGAGTTATATAATGAAAACTTGTAGCGATTACTCCTCTGAAACTACTTGACGGATTTTCATGAAACTTCACAGAAATGTTGCTCTTGATGTCTAATTGATCCTAGCAAAATTTCGGGTCGGCCAGAATTTCAAGATGGCCGGCATGGCTAAAAATAGATTTTCAAAATGCAAGTTTGTAGCGACTACTTCTTGAAAACTATAAGTGATATTGATATGGGACTTTTTCTAAAATGATCAGCATTACATGATGTTGGTCCTTGTCAAAAATCATTTTGATTAGATGTTAAACATGGCTGTCAGCGGCCATCTTTGTTTACATAGAATTATATAATGAAAACTTGTAGCGACTACTCCTCTGAAACTACTTGACGGATTTTCATGAACTTCACAGGAATGTTGCTCTTGATGTCTAATTGATCCTAGCAAAATATCAGGTCGGCCGGAAATTCAAGATGATTTTTTTTTATTTTTTGATATTTACTTATTTATTCTTTATTTATTTATTGATTTTTTTGATTTTTTTTTAGCTCTACTGATCAGAGATCAGCAGAGCTTATGCCGTGGTGCGACGTCCGTCGTGCGCCTGTCCGTCCGTCTGTCTGTAAACTTGTTTTGTAGCGACTTCTCTGAAACTACTGAATGGATTTTCATGAAACTTTACAGAAATGTTGCCCATGAAGTCTAGTTGATCCTAGCAAAAAATCATGTTGATGTGAAATCCAAGATGGCCGCCAGATCTAAAAATAGGTTTTTAAAAAACAAGTTTGTAGCGACTTCTTCATGAAAACTATAAGTGATATTGATATGGGACTTTTTCTAAAATGATCAGCATGACATGATGTTGGTCCTTGTCGAAAATCGTTTTGATTCGACGTTCAACATGGCTGCCAGCGGCCATCTTTGTTTACATACAGTTATATAATGAAAACTTGTAGCAACTACTCCTCTGAAACTACTTGACGGATTTTCATGAAACTTCACAGGAATGTTGCTCTTGATGTCTAATTGATCCTAGCAAAATTTCATGTCGGCCGGAAATTCAAGATGGACGCCACGGCTAAAAATAATTTTTCAAAAAACAAGTCTGTAGCGACTACTTCCTGAAATCAAAATCAATCAGTAGAGCTTCAAGGTCATTGACCTCTTGTTTTATTATGTTTACATATATCTGTTGGTTTCATATTGCTCCAAGGTCAAGGTCACACTTACAGGTCACTTCGGGGGCATTTGTCACTTACTGTGACATTTCTTGTTATCACATAACATTGCAATCAAATTAGTAAAAAATAATTCCGTTTTACATAGAACCGCCACGACGTCAGACACACTTTAGCGCCAAAACGTCATAAAATATGTGACGTCGTAACGTCGCGTCTCACACATAACGTTCATATAAAATAATTCGTGTTTTACCTCGTTACAAAATAGCAGTTTACGCCAACTTTTTAACAAACCAACAACAATGTTTTGTATAACGTGCAGTATTAATATAAGCTGTCACAAGTAATACGTGTATGTCTCAGATCTGGGTGAATTTATAATAAATAAAATAGTTTCAGTTAATAAACTTGCGTAGTGTTACAGGTTTAACTCAACCAATCAAAATCGTTCCAGGTTATATTACACGTGTGTCGTACAATAGAATATTAAATGGGTGTTCGGCACAGCTAACAAGGGACGTTATGTGATAAATGTATATAATTTTATATATATTTAATTTGTCGAGTCACGTCACTGTCGCAGTTTCACATACGGTCAAACGAACGTAATTGTTCTTATTTAGTTCGTTTTTAGTAAAGCTTAAACAGCCACCACTGTATAGAATGAAGAATTATCCTTCAGCTCGTATTTGAATTAGCCAGCTAGCTTAAATACTTTTACCAAAATAAACAAATCAGCAACAATATGTGTATATATATATATTTTTAAATTTGCCGAGTCACGTCACTGTCGCAGTTTCACATACGACGCATTTCGACACTCTACACGCATACCATTGTAGTGTTTATTATTGTTGTTGCTATTACATATCTCAAGGACATAGAGCTATAGCAGTTGATGTAATATGAAAGCGTTCATGTTTTCGAACGGATTGGAACTTAAAGATTGGGAAACTCTCTCTCTCTCTTTATCTCTCTCTCTTATATTATGTTGTGTTTACTATTCATCATTCTCTCTCTCAATGTATTTTTTGCCATTGTAATTTATTTCACTCAGCCATGCACATTTGCAATTTCAAGACGTTAACTGGGAAGGGTTTAAACTAATGTTGGTAGAACTTGTTACCCGACCCATTTGTCATTATACTATTTATATTGTATATATGTGGATATTATTCTGTATGTAAAATATTGGAAATAAAATATGTTTAAATCATTAAAACAAGGGTTGATAATAGGGCTACCGCCTTGGAACGGTCAGTGGCAAAAAAGGTCGCTGGGGTTTAAACCAGGTTCTAGATTGCACCAAATCTCACATACTCTACTGTCATCCCAATAAGAAAAAGAAATCCCCGCCATGAACTACTCTCTAACCAACAAGGCAGCATTAATAGGCAATATAAGTAAAACACAAAGATGCTCGTGTATATATAAATACAAAAAAACAATAGCCTAGAAAGACATAAAAAAAGGTACTCATTGACTTGGCAAAAGCCAGAGCCACAAGAGAACAAATCATTGAAGGCGCGCAAGACAAGATTGCCGACAACTTGTTAAAAGGTTTATCAAAGAAGGTTATGACCCTGTCATTATACAACGTACTGCATGCTTGGTGGTGGACCCATTTACAGTTCGCCACTATGCTTTCCTCTTTAATTGTGCGATGACCGAACAGGCCGTGGACCCTATGATGACGTCTACCTAAAGCCCAAAAGGACCGTGACGTTTGATGTTAGTCTTCAATCTGGTCTTGTCGTGCCCTTGTTATATTTTGATTTGTGTCATTTTTTAAAGTGCTGTTATTGAACGATTTTCGCAATTTTTAAGCTTAATTGTACTCTTTTACAATTGGTACATTACACACAGTCACATGTATTAACTATTAACATGAATATGAAATCCATAATTCATAATTTTGATAGAGCATCATCAAAAAAACTGACTAATCAGTGACCAGAAATAAGACATAACAATACATTCTGGTAGGTGATAAACTCGGTCTTTATCCTTGATGTTCAACCAAGTTTACTGTTAAAAATAAGGTATTTAAAGTGGGATTATTTTGAAACCCTGCATATTTCATACACATTTATTCAAATTGATTCAAAATACGTATCTTTCAAAATCTAAACTTGAAAATTATCATTTTTTTCCTCTGCCAAAGATTTTTATTTTACTATAGAACCCAAGGATAAAAACCGAGTAACACACTTTTTATCACCTAGTGAAAATAAGGTAAAATCTCAACATTTTGGCAATGCAAAATTATGAATATTCAAGATTGAGTAATTATTACTGTTCTGTTGTGTGGTCCTATTTTGAGGAGTATATATGACGCAGAATACAGACAAACACGACACATACGATACAAAACTCACGCGACGATATTTCATAATTTTGAACATAATGTATACAAACAATATTTTACCAGACTCGAAGTAGAGATAGTAGTTATTATAACTCTCACGAATCATAATCAAGAGTTTCTTTTACTCACCTGAAATAATAAGGTAACCTTCATGACCGCAAACTGTTTTGCTGTACGTTGTCAGCCAAAAGGAGAAGTGAAACGAATTGATTAGTCTGGCAGGAATTGATATAAGTACACATCATGCCGTATTTGTAATCTCATACTCACTCGCTCACTCATGACTAACACTTATTGGCCAATATACATGAACTGGTCATCACAAACCAGTCAAGTTTAAAACGTAAACATTGAAACAGACTATATCTAATATAAAATATAGTCCTCTTTTAGTAGGACTAATAATAAAACAGTACATAATACAAAAATCAGAAAAATTGTCCTATAGAAACCACAGCAATCAAACGCAATGGCACCTTAGGTCGGCACTGCACCATAAACCGAAATATGAGAATATATAAAATATCAATGTAAAGGACAATACGTAATATAAAAAGTGGTGAAGACTAGGTTACCGACTTGGAACGGTCAATAGACAATAAGGTCTACATGTTAGCTGTAATCGAGTTTATATGTACACAGCCTCGCTATTACCCTGTCTTATACGCCCAGATTGACAAAATAGTGTAAATAAAAGTACATCCCATCAAATGGAAATACCTAACAATAAAGTCCACGTTCATAAAAAATAGCAAACAATATACTTAAATGTTGTTGTAAAGATATATAAACAGCATAATTAGAAAAACGTTTGTTTGTATCCAGAATTGTACTGAACAACCACTGCAGTTGCAGCCAAAGGGAAAACTAATCTAGGGCACGACCAAAACAACACTTAGGACGAAGGTTCATGCACCTACCTTCCTTTGGTTATATTTGTATTTTTGTCAATTATTGCGGAACTGAATGGTAGAGAAAACGAAACTGTTCTTGATGTTATACATACTGCCATTATATCGAAAATCTTTATATATAAATTTATATATGATCATATCACAATGATATCACACATTCGAATATTTGATGTTTATGATTATATCATTGTCATGTTATCGAATTTCTCAATTCAGTCATTCCAATAAATACATGGTATCAATCAATCGGTGTGTACTTTCAAACACTCGAACAATTGGTATCAGTAAATATTTAATTGATATCATTAAGTCTTTAACTGATATCACAGAACATATACAAACAACATAACTAACATCATTTAAAATATGATTATTTCATCTGTTGATGCAATTTATATTTCATTTACAAAGATCAAATGTATAAACTTTGTAGTATGACCATTGTATATTTATCTAAGGAGTGTTAGCCATGAGTCTACGTCTGATACGCTTTAAGGCTGGCACACTTTGTTAAACACTGTCTAAGATAAAATCATACGTGATGGAGTTAATCTCTGACACGATGTTCCTTATATGTATAGACAGCTGGTCAAGATAAGTTACCGATTTAGTTCATGCAGTTATACGTTTATCGCTTAATTATGTATATGGTGGA
>JAWPHD010009600.1:0-102024 GCA_037043455.1 Cyrtodaria siliqua | reverse complement strand
ATTTAGGAATATATTTGTTTCTAATGTTAGAGTAAGTAGTACAGATCAAAATAAAATGGTACTCGTCTTCAATAGCGTTTGTGTTACAAATTTCGCACACTCTTTCGTTTCTCTCTGTTCTACCTCTTGAGTATCTCCCTGTTTCTATTCTTAAACAATGAGCGGATAATCTTATTCTTGTTATACAACTTCTTAATTGTTTGGAGCATAATGTTTCTAGATATGTTTCAAAATCAAAATTCTCTTTCACCACCTTATATAGCGTTAAAACTCTACTGCCTTCTATATCAGATCTCCATTGTTGCATGAAATTATCTATTAATCTTTGTTTAAATATTAAAGGAAATAGTTTAAAACTAACACTCATTGGATTATCCCAGACATTATTAAAACCGTTACTGTTTAGGATAAACCTTATATTAGTTAGCCAATTCTTCGCGCCCATATTACAGTTAGATAACAAATCCTTATATATTGCTTTTAGTATAATGTTCTCTGTAGACAATAGTTTATACCAATATTTGATCATTTTTACATATCTATTAATGTATAAGGGGTAACGAGAGAGCTCTCCGTAAATACCAGCATTACTTGTGGTAAGTTTAACACCTAAAATAATTTTACAAAATTTTAACTGTATTCTCTCAATATCTTTTGATTTTGTAATCCCCCATATTTCACTTCCATAATTTAATATTGATGCCACAAAAGCATCGAAAAGCTGAAGAGATAATTTTGGTTTCAATTCATATTTTCGTATATTAACCAAGAGTATATTCATTGCTTTTAAGGCTTTTCCACAAAGACATTGTTGGTTTAACGAAAAGGAGCCTGTATAATTAAGAACCACACCTAAATAATTAAAATCATCGACGACATCTAATAAACTTCCATTATAATACCACCTTTCACATTCTTTAATTCTACCCCTTTTACGAAATACAACTATTTTTGTCTTTTCAGTATTAACTTCAAGACCCCAGGATTCACAGTATTCATAGAGTCTATTAAGACTTTGCTGAAGGTCATCTGGGCTTGATCCCAGTACAGCCATATCATCAGCAAAAAGCAACAGTATTAAAGTGATATCATTAAGAGATAAACCACCATCTATTCTATTTAATAAGAACAATTCTAAATCTTCTATGAATATAGAAAACATAATCGGTGAGACAATATCACCTTGCTTTAGACCGATAGAAATATCAAAGAATTCGGAGTAAGATCCACAGGACTTAACACATGCTTTAACTGTATCATACATGGATCTAATTATATACAATGCATTTGGCCACTTACCATTTTTTTATTAGTTCAACATTCTAGATGTGTCTTGTAAGTGTTCATGAATACATTAGACTGTTTATAAGTACAAATAGTCTAATACGAAGAAACAAAAGGAAGTACGTGTGATCTTTAGGAAAAGTTGGAAACTAGAATTTATGATCGATCGGTATGTACACTTTTAAAAAATAAATAAATAATTAAAAATAGTGCATATATATGTGTACTATGTAGATATTGTTTCCTATAATGCAGTAAGTGTTAAAACACTTACCTTATTCTCACACTATTCGACACTACTCAAATAGGAAATTAAAATAAAGGCATAAAACAAATCGTATTTCTACTTGAATAAATCTATACATTTGTTTGATGCAACAAAATGATATTCTTCCGTCAGAAAAAAGTAACACACTGCATACTATGTTTTTTTAAAACGAATGCTATAATGTACGAATCAGTGTACACAAACACACTTGTTTAAGCAAACAAATACCAATTAATATGATGTTCTTACAAAATAGGTTATTTCTCATCTAATATAGTATTCATCGATGTACCATTGGATTATATGTCTTAAATGTATGTCTTCCCTACCATGTGGATACTTTTTTGTAGAAAGAAACGATTTTTATAAATTATAGATAATATTTCAGCAGAACGTGTAAACAAATACACGGCAAGTCGTAAAGAAAAAATCCATTGATAGTGAGTCGTTAAAAAGCTTATTTCTCATTTATCATAGCATTTGTCGAAATAATTGTTCGTTATGTGCATTTTTTTTAGATATGGAGTGAATTTCTTTAGCAAGAAAACGGTTTTCATAAGTCATAGATATTTTTTCATTACAATGTGTGCTACCACGCCAACGCCACATTAAATTCACACGCGTGGACTATCAGTAGGGCGTGTGTTACCACGCGACACCGGTCCGTTCCGGTGTTTCATCTCCGTTACGGTCCGTTTCCGTCCGTTAGGGTGAATCGTACCACCGGTTTAGTTGTTTCGGTTATGGAAATTAAGTAATAATTACATTTTAAAAAGTAGTTTATATGTGCATGATAATATTATATAAAACAAGTTTAAAATAATTATTAAGGATTGTTATTTTGTCATTTTGCAATTGTAGAATTGTATATTGTTCTGATAAAATAGTGTGTGTGTGTAATTCTAAGGTTTATAGTCCCTCCGCCAACGAACACGTCAAGGTATACCTGACGCGATGGGCACAATAGAGTCTGGACTTTTTAAAGGTGTAATTTTGAATTTTGAAGCTGATATAGTCCTTGCCAACAGGTCTGTTTAATGCCTAAATATGTGCTGAAAGCGGTGTCAACAACAGCGGTTAATTCAACCTAATTTCGTGTATTGACACCTTCCGGTCCTAGCTTTGTTTGGCGTTGTGTTGTATGTGGTGCGTGCTTGTTTTGTAATGTTATGATTATGTTTTTAACATATCATATTTGCTGGGGTTTGATGAGGGTATGCCTGTACTACGCCATCTTGGGGATGATTAGCGTGTCCATTTGCAGCATACTAATACTTATGGTCATCGAACTGGGGCCTGTTCGGTTATTTCTGTGATGTATGTTTGTACTTGTTGGGGCATTTGTTGGTGTTAAGTTTGTTGGTTGCTGTGCCTGGGGCATAGCGTGTGTGTCTGGTCCGAGGTACTGTGGCAGCAATTCCACATCTTGTTCGCGCAAGGGGTTTGCTACCACTGGGGAGGAAAGGCCAATTATGGTCGATAACGGTTTCCAGTCAAGATTGCCCCTGTGTAAGTGTCCCACAGGTTGGTGATGAAAGGGACCGTAAGGAGGCGCGCCTTAGTCCTAAATGGGTATGTGCCGTGTTTACTGGGTTTAGAGTTAGCATTACTATTGTACTTAGTTAAGAACTATTACACTATTATTACTGTAGTTGTTGGTTTTTAAGACGGTCACATCCCTTATGGTATAAAGCACAATAAAATTTAATGTTTTTGTATGGCTTCTACTGGTATACTTATTTGCTTAATTATTTTTTTTTTTTTTTTTTTTACTTATAATTGTTGTAATATCAAAAATTGAATGCCTAAAAAGTGGCCTAATATGTGCTATTCCCACTATAACACCGCTCGATATTTCCGTGGGACGCGTTTTATTGTATTTACTTATTCGTCCGGTGCGAATGTCAATGGTATTTACTTATATAGACAAATTTAATATCTTGACCATACACGTAAGCGTACGTTAATACTCGGGGTATATATATATATATATATACGAATATTGGGTGATACCACATAGTAGGTAATTATATAAAAGGATAATATAATATTTCATACATACACATAGATATACATACATCCATTCACATTGTAGATATATACAGAATAATATCATTACAGGTATTTATTATATATTCTTGCTCACTCATACATATAAACATTTCACTTATTTCCTAGATGTTTCATTTTAATTGCGTCGACCTTAACCTGTCGTGTTCTACTGGCCTGACCTGACCTACTTTGGTGTCCTACTTAAAATATGTATTTATTGCCGAGTTTCTTAACTATGTTATTCAGGGTCAGGGTCGATATAAGTGTCAAGGTCGGATTTGTCAATTTGGACAAAGCGCGGACCGGATGGAAATCACTTGGTTTTAAAGTGATATTATTGCTGATTTTATGGTCGAAATATACGATAAGCAAGGCACAACACACCACAATACAAATCAAATCAGCAACCAAAGACTCAAGACAACCTATAGGCGAGACGGTTAGACAGTGCAACACCAGCATGCTCATGAAATACCCCCTACCAACTATGTGATTAGGGTACCACAGGAGCAGTCCGCTATCCCATCGTCAACCTAATCCTGGAGTCAGTAATTGCTGAAGTTTTTCATATATAAGTGTGTGAGCCATGTCAATAATGTCACTGTTTTTAAGTTTACTGATGGTCCCATCCCTTCTGATGGGATGAGCACTTAGTGGGATAAATTTACAGCATAATTATATTGACTATTGTACGTTTACATACATATACCTGTACATACATTCATGCACACCAGATGCCCTCTCTCTCCCACTCCAGCGCGTTGTACGCCAAGGTCTGTCGAAGAGTTACATATACCAGTCTTATACCGGGGCGGGGGAGGGATGGCATCCGGCGCTTATGTGCTATAGATACTGGTAAATTTACATGCATACTCTTATACATACATACATGCAGACACATAGGATATATGTGGTAGCTTGACCTCACTGTACAACTTGTTATGACATATTGCTTAACCTAAAGGGGCTGTAACTTGCCTGTGTTAATACTGTACTATTTCTATCATTACTAACTATACCGGCTCTGCTATGTACGCATGTTCTTTTATCCTTTAAAGTATCCCAAAGTGGTGTCGCGCTACCCCATCTTTTAAGTCTTCTTATAGCCTAAGCGATAATACGTTTGCACGCCCCAAAGACTACAGCGAGCATTCGTTCGCTGTATATGTGTCAGTGGAGAGACTCGCCTACTATGTACCAGCATAGTTGAGGCATTGATTTGGCAGCGCGACCCCACCGTGCAATGTTTGTCACCATTCTTGATATGGGGTCCGGTGCCGCTTTCCTCATCGTTAACCTTACTCAGTGCTCACAGAGCTGGATCCAGGGTGAGTTACGACCCCAGTCACTACCGAGTGTCAGGAAGGATGGCGGATTTGGCCATGGGTCCATATTACAATGTCCGTGTGCACCATAGTTATGGTTTATACTGTACATCTTCTCTCTTTACCTAACTTTTTGTATCTGTTATATTGTATTCTGCCTGTCATGATATGGTTTGTCCTATTCTAAGTTTTAAGCGAGTTTTAGGGCCCGTACTCCAACGTAATGACTCGGATCCCACGGTCAGGACCGCGCAGTTCATATAACAGGCTGCAGGACCGCGCTTATACGCGTCGCCGCCTGATCTATGAACCATGGAAATCGCTTGAGCCCCGCCGTTATCATAGTACCACAGAAAATATTCCTCGTGCAGATGAAGCCCAACATTAGACTCAACTAATCGTTTTTAACTTTCGCTATGTATTATAGTAATAGGCCGATTTGACTTGTCCATATCTTGGTATTTTTACATTATCTATATAATCATACATTTATATTTACATGTTACATGTTCGATCCCCATTTCGTTGACATTATGGTTTATTTTCGTTTTACAAAACGAATTGAAAATGGACCAATCAGGAAATTGTTGGTTTTTTGTTTCGCGAAACGGATTGAAAATGAACCAATCAGGTGTAAGTTGCATTTTCGTTTTGCAAAACGGATTGAAATTATCCGCGCGGTCCAAAGAGAGAGCACCGTTACTGCAATGTTGGTTTTTTACTGTTTTTTAAGTTATGGTTTCCACCCCTACTTGCTTTCCCATCCCACTTTCGGTGCCCATGGGAGCAAAGCATGTTTCCTACACCTTATACCGAGGGGCACTGGTGCTGCAAGCAGAGTGTGGGTCCATTTACTTGGTGTTTTATCGTTAATAACTCGTTTTGAGATATGTTGGTAGAATAACAGATGTGTGCATTTCCGTTTATGCATTTATATTATTGATGGCAGAAGTCAAGATCAGATGTACAGCATACCCCCATATGGCTAGGTATACACATATCCCCATACATTTCATGCTACATACTACATATCCCGACGTACCTAATCTTTTACTGGCTATTTGCTACTTAAATAAGACCACACACATGTGCACCATATGAGTTTTGTGTATATGAGGATCATCCGGTACACATATTACGCACGGCATTGATTGTTACATGCATGTCAGCGATCCCCATATACACAAATGTCACCACTTAGTGCCTTTATACTGATTACTTAGCGGTAACAGAGCATGTTCGAGTCTATATTCTGTATAAGACTCCTGTCGATCGGAGAAACTTAAATACCGCTTTCCGCGTTTCTACTGCATATTGAGTTTCCGGGAATAATAGCGCTTTCTGGTCTATTATCTTTATTCCTAACTTGAGAATGTCGGTTTTTAGTGTTTCGCGTTGGCTTAAATTTAAGGGGCATAGACCCGAGGGGTCAAAGAAGGTGTGGTCAAATGATCCGTTTTGACCGCATGTTTCGCAATCTGTGCTTATTCCGTTGCTAGTTTTTATCTTATCATTGTCACCTAGCCGGCTATGTCCTAATCTTAGTCGGGTATATGCAATGTCCATGCGCCTATCATCGCTATATTGTATTACTTTATTTGGTACATGGGGGTGCATGGAGATACGTTGTGTGGTAGCTTTTGACCAATATTGCTTCCATTCACTTGTCATTTTAGCTTTAATTATCGAATATACTTCTTTAAGGCCTAATGGCAGGGATATAGGGGTGCCTTTGCTTGCCCCTCTGTTAGCCCAGTAGTCCGCCCTTTCATTCCCTTCTATGTCTACGTGACTGGGGATCCAATTCATTTCTAAATGTATGTTTAATTCTGAAATGGTGTTGATATGTTTTAGGATCGCATACGTTAGGTCGGGTCTACTATTATTGGTACCATTATCTATTGATTGTAGTGAACTCAGACTGTCGCTGAATATCACCACTTTTTCGGGTTTGATTGATATTATCCATTTGAGCGCTATTCGAATCGCAACTAGTTCGGTTGTGTATACTGATAACCTATGGTCTACTTTATAACCTTGTTCTGAAATCAAAGTATTGTCGGTACTGTATATGCAAATTCCCGACCCGGCTATTTCTTTCTCGGGGTTTTTACTCCCATCTGTATATATTTTGACATAATCCTTATAGTTGCTGTCTATATGATCTATGCTTATATTGCGGGCTATCACGGGTTCTGTTTGTTTTTTATTAATTAAATGGGTGAGATC
Source organism: Cyrtodaria siliqua (assembly GCA_037043455.1). Classification (NCBI taxonomy): domain Eukaryota; kingdom Metazoa; phylum Mollusca; class Bivalvia; order Adapedonta; family Hiatellidae; genus Cyrtodaria; species Cyrtodaria siliqua. The sequence continues at coordinate 94,866 of JAWPHD010009600.1, read as the reverse complement.
GAGGCACGGCTTTAAGGTTCGTATTATCGTATTATCGGGGTAGACGGGTTTTGATATTGGTAGATTGGTCATGTTATGTTTACTTAGCAAGGTTTGTATTTGCTGAGTATATGGGAGTTTTAGGCTAGTAATATCTTTTTTATGTTCGAATATGCCTATCCTTGTTATTTGCGCGTTAATTGGGAGGTTATGCTCTAGCCGGGTTGATCTGGCCCAGTATTTAAGCATATTCTTTTCGCGGTGTATAAAAAGTGGCGTTTCTGCGCATTCGGCCATGAGTCCAATTATGTTGGTTGACCTATGTGCCCCTGTGGCGATGCGGAGGGCTTTATTTTGTATCACCTGTAATTTATGTAGTAACCTATCGGACGCGGAGGCATATGCTATGTCTCCATAACTGATTTTACTTAAGATTAACGCTTTGTATAGGTTGATTAAGGATGTTTTATCTGCACCGTATGTGCTGTTAGTTAACATTCTAAGCAGGCGCATATCCTTATTACATCTTTCTATGACATAAGTGATGTGTTTCTTCCATGTCAAATGCCTATCGAAGTACATTCCCAGGAGTTTTGCATGTGGCGCGTATTCTACTGTTTTGTTACATAGCTTTAATTTTTTTAGTTTAAATTCTTTTTCGGGATATTTCCGTGGTTTTGATATTATCATGACCTGGGTTTTTTCGGGGTTTATTTTCATACCCCACGTTATTGACCATTTTTCGATTTTGGACATCAGTTGTTGCCCTAGTTTTGTTAATTTAACCGGACTTCGCGATTTTATCCACATGGCCCCGTCGTCTACTTATTGGGCGAGATTGGTGTGATTTAACCGTGTTGTAATAGTTTCGTTGTGCTCTGTTACCGCAAATTTCAGAGTATTCATGTATATACAGAAGATGATTGGAGATAAAACGCTACCCTGGGGACAGCCATTTTCTGCTATTTTAGTGTCGGATACATGACCATTTACTTTAACTTTAATTTTTCTTTCCATTAAGAATACATTGAGCCATTTGAGTAGTCTTCCCCTGATTCCCAGATTATACATTAACATGAGGGCTCCCTTGTTCCAGTGTATATCAAAGGCATTACTAAGGTCCATGAACACCGTTAGTAAGTAGTTATTTTCAAGTTGGGCTTGTCTACCATCATTTTCTAATCTTGCGAGGTGGTCGGTGCAGGAGTGGTAAGGCCTGCATCCTGACTGGTCTATTGACATTAGGCCCTGTGTTTCTACATAGGCTATAATTCTGGGTTTTATCATTTTTTGCATGAGTTTAGAGAGTACTGGGGTCAGGGATATAGGCCTGTACGACGATGGGAGGGTTTTATCTTTTCCCATTTTAAGGATGGGGATTATGAGGGATTCACTCCAGTCTTCGGGGTGTGTTCCACTTGACCAGGAATAGTTATATAGTTCGACCAGTTTGATTTTTCCCTTTGTTGTGAGGTTAATTATCATGTCGTAATGAATACTGTCTTCCCCCGGGGCTGTGCTGTTACATGTTAGGAGGGCTAAATTGAGCTCAGAGAGTGTAAATGGCTTATTAAAATCGCAGTCAGAGTGGTCTCCTTCTGTTTCCATTAATTTATCATACATTGTTTCATTTACTTTCTTTACTTTTAGAAATTGTTCGTCATAATTCATATCACTGCTTACTTTCTGATATTGGGATGCCAGTACGTTTGCTTTAGTTTGGTTATCATATATTTCTTTTTGATCCTGTACTAAAGTGGGTATCGGTTCCATTGGTTGACCTTTGAACCTTTTAACTATATTCCAGACTTGTTTTGATGTTGTTTTGTAGTTTATTTGGGATATGAATTGTTTCCAGCATTCATCTTTTGCTTTTTTTATAGTACTTTTAGCTATGGATCTCTGGGATTTGAATTTTTTCCAGGTTTCATCATTTTTATTAAACTTATATGTTTTCCTGAGGTTTTCCCTTTTTTTAATCTCTATTTTGCATTGGTCTGTCCACCAGGGAAAAACGTTCTTTCTTTTCTTTATGGCGGCTTTAGTTTTTGGTATTGCCGTTTTGCACACATTTTGTAGTTCTGTTGTAAAAGCATTGTATTTACCTTGGATATTGGTCTCAGGGGTGTTGTAATCGAAGTGTTGGTCACATGTGTGTTTATACCTATTCCAATCTGCTTTGTCTACCTTCCATTTAGCTGGGATTACTATGGGCTGGTATTGGGTTTTGAAGTTAACGCTAGTGATTGTAGGGTAATGGTCACTTCCTATAGTGTTATCCAGAACACTACAGGATGCTTTATAGGCTATACTATTTGAGACTATACTAAGGTCTAGGGTAGAATCCCGTTGACCGTCTTCACCTAATCTAGTGGCCTGATTATTATTAATTATTTGCATATTCCTGTTATTAAGGGTTTCTATAAGATACGTAGCCTGATTGTCATGCCTTGGATCGCCCGGGGGGTTCCACAATGGGTTTTTTAGATTGAAGTCCCCGGTCATAATTGTACAGTGTGTTGTATTGTTACATAACGCTCTTATATTATTTTCATTGGCATAGTCGGTGTGAGCGATATAGACATTAATTATAACCACGTTTTGTGTGGTTCCCTGTATTTTGACAGAGTTGTATTCTATATTTTCTATTGTTTTGACTTTGTTCTCTATATATTGGATCCCTATTCTAACATAAATCGCTACCCCCCCACCTTTTTGAGGGCCTGGCCTTTGGGTATTAATTGGTGTTTGATATCCAATTAGTTTTACGGCCTTTTCTTTTGCCCATGTTTCTTGAATGCAAATTACATCTGGTTTAGGGTTCATATCTTCTAGTACCTGCTGGAGTTCTGTTGCTTTGTGCGCTTTTCTCCCCGTAAGGCCCCTGGCGTTCCAGGACATGACTACTAGGTTTCTGTTTCTTAAAGTTAAACTTATTATTTTTTGGGGCGTAACAAGTACCGGTCCTAGTAGTATTGGTTGGGGCTCTAATTGGGGAGTTTTACCCTATTTATTTAGTATGGGTAGTATGGGGGTGGGGGTAAGATAAAATATTGAAGAAGTTTTTAATTTAACCTCGTAACTACAATGTCTTAGTCTGTAACACGGAATTTGATTGGACGAGACTTTTGACCATGTTCATTAACAATGCAGGTGCACCCATATTTATAGTTGCACCTGTAAAAGTATAGGTGCACATATATATTTTATAGGTGCACCGACAATTTTATGGGTGCACCTATAATTTTACAGGTGCACCCATAAAAAGTATAGGTGCACCTATACTTTTTATAGGTGCACCTACACTTTTCTATAGGTGCACCTACATCTGTAGTTTTGACCCCGATCGTACACCATAGTACTCTCCCCTATGCTGTATACACCGGCGATGGCGATGGATCCACTCAGTATACAGTAAGAAACGGCAAGGTTTCGCATCAGGCACTGTTTTAACAACATACTCATTTTTTAAACTTTAATCGATTCTGAATTATTTCCATTGAACACCTTGAAGAATATAGAAACAATTTTTATGTGTTTCAGGCAATCGAGTTATCTCTTAAAGTTCCGGGTTACTGAATATAATTTCTTATTAAAGATATAATTATTTATTAAAAAATGTTATCTTTAAAATAATACCAAGATGATTGAAATACATAATTTAATAAGTGAGATATTAAGGGTTCCATGAGTTCAGATGATCCCAATTTTTGAATGTATAAACGTTCGTTCTGGTATAAAAGTTTCTTTATAATACTGAGAGCATTTGCGTATCAGGTATATAATTATATATCGAATTGAAGCTGGGAATCTTAGCTTTAAAAGAACACCATAATCATTAAGATAGGTTGATATATAAGTGAGAAATGAAGGGTTCCATGAGTTCCGGTGTTTCCCATTTTCGAATTTTGGCAAAGTGTAAAATCTAGACACATCATCAATTTATTTCGTTCTAAACTAAAAGAAATTGGTATTAAATGTGCGAATCGACGAAAAGTTTGCTACCAATACATTTTTTATTAAATATGCATTTAATCATTGCTACACATGATGGTCTCGTTTTTTAAATAATTAAAAACGTGTTCACGTAGACACTTTGTGTGCGAAATAGTATTTCCGTAGTAAAATTTGCAGACATGAATGAAGCGTGGGAAATTGCATTTCAGTAACTCAGTTATTAACTTATGGGGTCGTAGGTTCGAGCTCCACTGGGACCTTTCCTCAAAATGCCTTCTAAACAATTTACAGTGCCCGATAACTTGCTTTCGTATATTACTTTAAGATAGAGGTAAATATGTGCATGGTCAAAATTATTCCATGTTCCCATAAAATACCGTCGATACGCCCATTTAAATTTTACTAATGACAATGTTTTGTCAACAACTGGCATAACTTGCATTACATTCTATATAGTAGGGTGGCATAGAGGGGACATGGAAAATATTTTTCTGCCGCGTGTGCACGCGGTAGCTATTACGTGCGCAAGCGGTAGCTATTACGTGCGCCTGCGGTACCTATACGTGATGGCTATCGCGTGCGCACGTAAAGACTGCCGCGTTTGTGGAAAATAGTTTCTACCGCGAGCGCACGTGGTAACCATTACGTGCTCGCGCGGTACCTATTACGTGCGCACGTGATAACCATTACATGCGCACGTGGTTCCTGTTACGTGCGCTAGCGGAAGTCTTTACGTGCGCACGTAATGGCAGCCGCGTGTGGGCGTAAAGAAGTCGGCGTGCGCACGTGGATACTTCCGCGTGCGCACGTAATAGGTACCGCTTATATTTCATGTCCCCTCTATGTCACCGTAAAATAGAGTTTATAACGAATATATATGCAACAAGAAATCGGCATGATATGGAATTTTCGAAATACTTTAAAAGGCAAATATACTCGGTTGAAAAAGAAATTGTGCACTTTTGATTTTACAATTTCATATATTCTAGGCAAACTTTTGATTTGAAAGTATCTGTTTTGTCATTTAAATTTCTTCGTGACGTAAATTGCTTACCGCACGTCAATCATAAGTTGTAACTACGTAAAACAACAATTAACTCGTTTCCAAGACTCTGAAACGTTTAAAATGAAATGAACCATTAAATTAAATGTGTAGACGTAAATTGTTAACGGGTTTTTTTACCAAACATTAAGGAAACTAAAGCATAACGTTACCCTATAAGTACGTCATCTCCTAATGGACTAAAAGTAATTAGTGAAGGAAGCATTTCTTTTATCTGTATTTTTCATTTATCCTCAGGAGCCGTATGCTAACAAGTTAATTGAAGTTCCGTAACTTAAATTGAACGTCAGCGACGTTAACGCAATGCTTAGAGTGTCATATTCGCCAGTTATTAAATAAAATATCCGTCTCTTGAAAATGATAGGTCAGAGATGGCACATTTCTTGATTTATGTTGAACAATATCGATAAAAATAACATATTCTAGGGTTCCGTGGTACCAATAGAACATTGCATTTACAGTACGTTTCTTTAGTTTGCGTATCATGATTTTCTACGCACATACCACTCATTTTGATCCGAAACACTTAGATGCGTATCCGAGAAACTGCAGGCAACGTACTTTTTTTTAGTTTTATTTTACATCGGTACTGGTTATAAACCATCTGACCGATGACCAGCTTTTAACGGTGGAGAAAGACCCCAGGTGCACCTTCGGGAATTATTTATGCACGAACGGGCACTTGGGTAGAACAACCGACGTTCCGCAAGCTAGCTGGTAAGCTTTCTCACATGAACGTCCATGCCTCTGGTAGGGCTCGAACCCACATTGATTCGAAGTCAGAGACATTAACCACTCGGCCACGGGCGCCCCAACGTACATTTTATCCGAGAAACTTAGGTACGATGATGTACCGTGTATTCACGTAATCGCACTGTTCATCTGTCGCACATAACTCTAAAAGTATTCGAATGTGACTGATGAAATCGAACTTGATTGAATTTGTTTTTTTTTACAAGTAATTGGACTGTCTGCCTGTCCAATTTCAATAGTAATAATAGCTAATTTTAATTAAAAGAGGTTATGCATATATAGGTGTCTAATGTCATAAGGGGGGCATCTGTGTTCAATGGACGCATTTCTTGTGTTTTTTTAAAGTTTTGCGTATAGGCCTTCGGCACCTATAAACCCCCTCCAATTCCCTCACCCCATCCAGATCCCCCCCACCCCCCCCCCACCACCCCCTCGACGGAAATAAGGTCGGTCGGGGAATCGGAACTACATCAGTTATTTTATTTTGCCTATCTGACAGTTATTAAATGTTATTAATTCATAAAATTGTGTTCATATTTTTATGTATACTACATATCTTTATGTTTCTAGCAGCGTCCTATAATTACCAAGGACTCAATGCTCGACCATGCCATCTAATCAAAGTCTACAATGTTCGTATTTTTTAAAACAAATAATGATTAAATCTACATTAAAATTGACATAATTAATTAATAGGTAGGGCCGGGGTTTTGTAAGCGTGATGGAACTTAGCAAATATTAATTAGTTGTTAACTATGGTTAAAATATGCTGAATTAAAAACACACTAAACCTTCATTTAACTGCATTCTGAAAGCTTAGTTTTATAAACAAAATAATAGGCATGACGGGAAGTTCGACTGCAGAATAGGCCAGTTTTAATTTGAATTTAATTATGGTTATAAAAGTATAATTTTGGAATTTAAAACATATTATTAAACTATAGATCAAATCATTTCCACTGATGCAAAACTTATGAATTTTGTTGTATAAATTATGAAAGGCGTGTTTTCTGTCGGATTAGAAGGGGGAAAAATGACTGAAAAATCGCTCAATTTTAATTCGAATTTATGATTATAAAAGTATGATTTGGGAATTTGAAATATATTACTGAATTACGGACCAAACCCTTTTCAATGATATCAAAATTATGAATATTGTCCGATAAATAATGGAATTAACTGCTATGGCCGCGTTTTCTGACCAATTAGCAGACGATGGCCAGGTATGGCCGGATTTTACACACTCCCCGTTCCTCTTAGTATAAAGGTTTCTTTATATTCATGAACGTATTTGCATATCAGGTAACTGATTATATACACCGAATTGAAGCTGGGAATCTTAGCTTTAAAATGACACCACATTCATATAAATAAGTGAGATATTAAGGGTTCCGTAAGTTCCGGGGTTTCGGGGTTTCTCCGGGGGTTCCGGGGTTTAAACCTGTCCCCGGTGAAGGTCAAAAATGGACGTGTTTCTACTCAAAATAATTTTTTATTTATTAATATTTTATATAGCCTGCCTGTGAATGTATTTTAATTATGGAATGAACAATCCGGTTGAGGATATTGACTATGTATTGAACTGTGGTGAAGGATATTAACAGTTCTACTCGTAAAGAGGTTCACCTTTATATGCGCCAGGCGGTGAAGATTATTTCCACAAACAAAGATCATCTGGTATTAAAATATGTGTGAACTGTTATTTTTTTATTATTATTATTACTACTGTGGTGGAGGATATCAGGTGTTGGATTATACCCTACTGGTATGCAAGTAGTAGCCGAACAGCAGTAGTATCCGAATTTCCGCAAACAAACGACGTTCGTAGCTCTTCAATAGAAAATATCAAATTAATTTAATAAAAAGATACATTTTTCATCATCAGAAGAATCGTAGAAGAAGAAACAACGGCCAAGCTTGATGCCACAGGACACCGCTGGATATCAGCATTAAGCAACTTCCAGTTCACCATCATTTATCGTCCTGGAAAGCTTAATGTTGATGCTGATAGTCTGTCAAGACAACCAGAGTTGATCTTTCCTGATCAGGTTAAAGCAATCTGCCATGCAGTTAAAGCATCACTACCCTTGGTGCACTGTGTTTCGGAAGTTGTAGGTCCTCAACCGGCCGGTGAAGAAATAACATCGGAGCCTTTTAACCAGATAGACTGGCAGCAGGAACAGAGAAAAGATGCCACCATAGCCAGAGTATTAGACCACCTAGGATGCGGTTCTCGGCCAAGGGAGGAAGACCTCAGGAGAGAAACAAGCACTGTACAGAAGTTCCTTCGGGAATGGAATCGCCTTAACGTAGAGGATGACATTCTGTACAGAACCGCCTCCTTTGATGGTCAACAGACAAGACAGTTAGTCATCCCAGAGACTTACAGGAGCATTGCCCTGAAAGGCATCCATGATGATGTTGGACATCAAGGAAAGGAGAAGTCTCTGTGGTTGGCTAGACAACGCTTTTATTGGCCTGGCTTGGAAGGTGATGTTAACAGGAAAGTGGAAACCTGTGGCAGATGTATTCGTCGGAAGACACCAGTTAGGGTGGTAGCAGAACTACACCCTATAATGACTACAAGACCAATGGAATTGGTCTGCATGGACTTTCTTAGTCTGGAGAGGTCAAAAGGAGGCTTTGAGCATATTCTGGTCATCACGGATCACTTCACTCGGTATGCTCAAGCTATTCCTTGTCGTAACCAGACGGCCCAGACGACTGCCAGAGCCTTGTATGACAATTTTTTCCGATACTACAATTTTCCAGAGACACTACACAGTGACCAGGGACGGAATTTTGTCGGGAATGTCATCAAGGAGCTGTGCAAGATTGCCCAGATTAAGAAAACAAACCAGAACTACACCATACCACCCCATGGGTAATGGATCAGCGGAACGGTTCAACCAGACCTTTTTGAAAATGCTCGGGACCTTGGAAGAGGACCAAAAACAGGATTGGAAATCCTACGTAGCGCCAATGGTCCAGGCATACAACGCAACGAAGAGTGATGCAACTGGTTATTCGCCCCACTATCTCATGTTCGGGTGGCATCCTCGTCTCTCAGTAGATGCCTACTTAGGTACTTCAGTAGATGCTGAAGAAGCTGCATCAGAACCACAGACGTATGGCAAGAAGCTGCGAGACAGGTTGCAGGTTGCGTATGTTGTTGCTGCAAAGGAAGCCAGCAAGAACGCTGCTAAGAACAAGGAGCGGTATGATCGTAATGTAAGGAATAGCAAGCTTGAGGATGGTGACAGAGTCCTGGTGAGGAAAGTCGGTCTGCAAGGGAAGCAGAAGTTGGCAGACAAATGGGACAGGGATCCATATTTGGTACTCGCGATGCCAAATAGGGATATCCCTGTATACAGAGTGAAAAGCGAGGATGGACAGGGTCCAATACGGGTGCTACACAGAAATATGCTGCTACCGTTTACCTCTATTCCCTCTGAGGTCCCATGCCAGATACCAAACCGTAAGGTTGTGTCTAGAAGTAAACCCACCAGAGCCAATCCTCGGAGTACCGACACAGAAAGTTCAAGCTCAGATTCTGAACCCGAGCAACATATTGAGCATGGTACTAGACAGAAGAAAAATCCAGTACGAATTGGACCAGATACCACCTCTCTAAGCGAACGCCATGAAAGTAGCACCCTTGAAGATGCAAACCTTCAATTGGATGAGAGCAACTTTAATGCGAGTCGCGACAGCGTGTGGGATATAGATCCAGATTCACTAGGTCGACCAGCTAGACCACCGGAACATCAACCAGAAGGTCCACCAGCACAACTGGAACATCCACCAGATGGTCAACTGGAAGTTCAACCAGAGGATCTGCCGGTGCAGCAAGCGGAGCCAGTACAACTGGAACATCCACCGGAACGTCCACCAGAACGTCCACCGGAAGATCACCCAGATGGTACACTGGTACAGCAACCGGAGCCACCGAGACGGTCAACCAGAGAACGGCAACCACCAAACCGATTGGGACAGTGGGTTGTGCAGCAGACAGCCACAACACCGAAACAAGATATTTATTATGTATAATGTTAATTTTTTACCATTTTTCAGTGTATGATGTCAGTATTTGTCGCGACATGCAATGTCGTGAAGATATGATGCACTTGACATGTGTGTATTTTAGCGAGATCAATCTCATTTCCCTTTGAGGTTGCCTTCTCAAGTTAACCCATTATGATGTGTTGACGGGACGTAAAACCCCATTAATTGTTCTGTTTTCCATTTCGCAGATACGTATGGAGATGGATACATTTCAGATAATATTGGTTAACAATTTTAGAATTTATTTCAGCATAGTATATGGATGCTAATATGTTTGCTTTCAGACTTTGGAGTTGGTCCATTTTTGCTGAATTAATATTATTTGCAAAGATAATAAATGTACCTGGTTAAGTCAGTTATGTTGAATATTTTCAGGTATGCTTATTTGTGTTTATTTTATAACTTTTAATTAAATGTCTTATTTACAGCGCTGGCATCTGGTTAATAAATGTCAGGAGCCATTTCACTGAGCCGGGAAGTATGTAGCCGTGCCTTTAATAGTGGTTCAAGGGAGACAACTGCTATAGTTCTCTGTAGTATATTTACTCATATTTATGTCCCTTATTCCACAGGTAGATTGCTGGCTATGTTCACAGTACTGAGTAATAACTGTAAAAGTTAATGAGACCATTTATCATGAGATCAATGTATTATTTATATTGTATACGGTTGTCATATATGTCTTGACAAACTGATTATTGTACAAATACAGCTTGGTTGACAGGATTGAGTGAGTGAAAACTAACTTAGGTCACCCCTAACACTGCATGGCATGATAACTCTAACTAACTCAGTCTTTGCCTACCTTCTCTAAGAGAAACACCTATTTCAGTACAAAGATGTAATAATATATATTTTAGTAGTTTTCTATAGACTTGTAAAGGTCTGATTGAGAATGTAGTTTTATATATTCTACAGCTATTAGATTCTTGGTAAATATTTGGTTGCAGAACCTAAATATGGATTTGTCTGGTGAGTTCTCGATTGTTTGGTATAATAATGAAATTGCCACGTTTGTAGATAATGTATTTCTGTAATGGCTGCAATGTCATTCATGTTGTAATTGTTTGTTAAATGTGATGTTTGTATATATTGCAGGCTTTATATTACCCGTATATAAAGAACCCTAAATCATGGATTGGAGTTGTTGAATTTATCCCCATAAGACCATGGTTACATACATAAGAGGAATATTTATTGAAACGTGATCGGAGTGCGTCTATATAATTCAATAAGTTTTTCATTGATGCAAAAGCTGGATAACATATATATGAAGTGGATTTATACTGTTGCAATGTAAATTTACATGTTGAATTTCTACGTTTTGTGTATAGATTCGAAGAATGAAGTGGATTGTGTCTATATAATTCAACACGTATTTCAGTGATTCCGAAGGTGGTTTATACGTCAATATCTATGTAATAAAGTGCATTTATACTGATGCAACGTAAATTTACATTTTAATATCTACGTTTTATGCCTTGAATCGCATACGTGTAAATAATTCAGGAACGATAATTCGTATATTAAGCGTGTCAATTATTCAGTAACGATAATCCAGTAAACTACTACTACGTTGTGTCCTTTAATCTCATACGTGTAAATAATTCAGGAACGATAATTCGTATATTAGGCGTGTCAATAATTCAGGAACGATAATCGTTAATGACACGTATAATAGAAGTGACAATGAGAAACGTATCTACTGCTACGTTGTCTGTACTTGAATCACATACGTGTAAATAATTAAGGAACGATAATTCGTATATTAGGCGTGTCAATAATTCAGGAACGATAATCGTTAGTGACACGTATAATAGAAGTGAGAATGGGAAACGTATCTACTACTACGTTGTCTGTACTTGAATCGCATACCTGTAAAGAATTCAGGAACGATAATCATTAAAAAAAAACACGTTAGATATGATACATTTTCTTTCTTTAATTACTGACACGCACATTAATATATGTTTAATATATCACAATGACAATGTCTAATATAAGAACGTTTACGATACAGTTTCTTGACCATTTGGGAAAGAACACTTACAAACATATTTATAATATAACCAATACATTACAAAAATTAAACTTTATACGACTTTATATAAAATTGGCAAAAAAAATGAACTCATAACAGTATAATGCAAATATTACGGGCGTGATAACCGCCATCGACCTACTCTTACGGTTGTGCTATTATTACATACGTGTCAATAGACACTCCGAAATATAAATGATTTTCTTCTTAGCACTCATTTCCGCGCAAATTTGCGCGTGGGGAAGTAGCGCGCTTACCATGCATGCGCAGTTATGTGTTTGTAATTGCTCTCCAATATGTAAACAATGCTTCCCCGTGACAACACCTGCAGACGATAATAAATTAAAACTCTAATTTATATATATAACCCTGTTTATATACATGTAGGCATAAACAATATTGGAAAAATACAATACTGCAGTAAAATATCGATCAGTCAAATCTGATTATACTGCAGTAGCGGACATAATCCCTGACGTAATGGAGACATCTCTTGTTAATATATTTAGGTCATAAATGGGATGAGTTGTCTTTCTTACGGAATGGGGCGTCCAATAGGGATAGTGACCATAAATGTATCCGTTTTTTTGGCAATTCGGCTACTACTACTGTACTGCTGTCAATCAATGGTTATGGGTTACCCTTTTGAGGGCCCCTATTAACAGCGCGTACGCGAGCTTGTAATCGGATGTTGTCATTTTTAACAATGAAGTGAACTTAACTTTACTCTGTAAGTTGTTTTTGTTTGAATGATATCAAATAACAACAAACAGTACAATAAACACTATTTTCTGTTCGGCTACTACTTGTATACCAGTACCCAGATACTTCTGGGGTTCGTCATTGCTGGCGGTAAAGAAAAACGACAACAACAATGGCGGCACTGTCATATGGAAGACGAATGGTAAGTCAGAATTTTTAGGGAGAGCAGGGACAAAATCCAACAATTCCAAAATAAAATAGTTGCCCAACGACCAAAAATGGATTCTGTCTAACAGTCGTTATCTTATATTTATTTTGACCTTGAAAATATAGCACTGATGTGGCAAAATACACATAGCTTTCTGTATTGACATTGATTGATCCTAATTTCCAATTTGTTTGAAGCATCAATGAAATAACAGCCTTTTATTGTCTTGCTTCAGGGATGTTTGGATAACGCCTATCAGGAATGAATCAGTTTTTGGTCCAAAAGTTTTTAAATTATTAATATGACCAAGGCAAACCCCAAGACGGGCGAATCTAAGCATGCGTCGTGCAGCTAACAAAGACTTTCTGAGGCTCCTGAAAATATTTCTTCAAAGACAAGTTTTCCTGTTCTTATTTTAAATTTGATATTATTTAATATACTGCCTAAGCCCTTAGGTATCTGTATGTGAAATTTTACAGACATATTTTGATCAAGAAAGATCTTGAACTAAGTAAATATTTTCCGCTGTTTACTTCCTACTCTTTGATGTAGGCGGCCATTTGTAATTTGACTTTACCCAATATTAATGATGTAAGTGGCCCGAACGAATACTGTTTACAGCATGTCACTGACAGGTAGTACACTTAAATTACTATATTTATGTGCTTTTGTATATGTCATGTCTGATATATCCTCCCACAGTGACTCTGCCCCAGCGCCATGCGGACTGTGTGGTCTGGAGGTGGACGAGCGAGGTATACTATGTGAAAAATGCTCACAGTGGTTCTATCCTGTGTGCCAGGACAAGGGAGACGAAACATATGAGTTCCATTGTAATAACCAGGGGTCACTCTAGGCCGCGATTCCGCGATATTCTCGCATTAAAATCTCAAAAATCGCATGAAAAAATTACAAATGGAACAAATTGTTGCACTGAATTCGGGAAATCCATTTTCACCATTTCGGTTTGTAATGAAAATATATTTATTTATATTTCATTTAAAATCTCAAATAAATTGTTCAGATCCATTTATTCGCGATTAAAACATATAAAATGAGAAAATATCAAATTATTCGAAAATCACATGAAAAAAAATCAACGAGATTGTTATGTTGTTAAACTTCCGGTTCGCTTTTGATTTGCGGACGCGACGGTGTCAAAGAAAATCGTTTGATTATGAATAAACATGGCCATTTTTATAATAATTCATCAACTTCTAGTCATATCTGACCATTATCCCCCGATCTATAATGATTTGACACGATTAACTATCTACTGGAGTGGTGCAAGCAATTGTAAAACTATGTTAGCGCAAAAAGTTGACGTAAATTCGGACACGCTTTATTTCGGATGCTTTAACAACTTCTACTTTCACTACTGGGAATGAGCCAGAATGCAGGAAATCACATCCATGCATGTGATATCTCCCGCCGGGAGCTAATTTCTCCCGGGATTTCATGGAATTTCTTCTGCCGGGAGCTCCATTTCTCCCGGTATTTTCCGCCGAGTTCCAAAATTTCGCTATTTGCGAATCCTTTTGGCTAATTGCTATGATTTATTGGATCAAGACCGAGTTTTCCGAATGAACTAGAAAATAAACACCAACCGTCTTATCTATATCTGTGAAAACATTGCCCCTGGGCAGGTAATTAAAAGGATTAGCATGTCAGCTCAGGGTTCTCAATAACTTTTGGTTGAACAGGCCTTTTTGAAAAAGTAACACGCCTAGGCGGGGTGTCCGGGGTCTTCCCCCGCAAACTTTTGAAATTGTCATTTCCTGCATTTTGGGCTATTTTGAATGCCTTTTAAATCGCACTTTAAAGTGCAATTTTATAAGCAATATATTCCTCTATATGCAGATATGAGTACTGCAGTGCAGTATGTTGACAATTATATTTATTTACCAAACTTCAACAACACATATCCATTTGAAAATTGTATTCTGAACACCACATATCCACATAACTACAAAATTCAACAACAAATACTTTCCATTATCTCTACAAAGTTCAATAACGCATACTATCCATGTCACTGTCCTCATCTTTTTCTTTTTTTTCTCTTTTCTTTTTTGAACGATTTTGAACCGGCCCAAATGCCATTTGAAGCGGTCATTTCAGCCGGCGGCCGGTTCTTATTGAGAACCCTGTCAGCTAATGAAAATAATGATTGGCCTGTTTGTTTATGACACGTGGCGGCGATATCTGTAATGTCCATGGGGGATTGATAGAAATATACCGACAAAAAATGGGAAGGTAATTAGCAAATTCGGCATCGATTGATATTTGGTATATTAATTGCATTAACATTATAATATAATTGAGGACAATTAAAGGATGACGATTTCAACTAATCGATTGCAGTTTGTCATGATTAGAGAAGTGTTTTGTCTGTGTATGAAATGGGAAGCATCTTCATTATGTGCTACGCTTAGTTTTGCTATGCTTAATTACATGCTATACTAACATGAAATAAAGAGTATTATATGTATAAAATATGTTTTTATGCTAATTTACCGCCTTTATTATGGTTTATAACAGAAAAAAATCTACCTGTATGCGTTAAAAATTCGAGAATAAAAGCCTCCCTGGTTTTTGTCAAATCTCCCTGGAAAAAAAGTCAAATCTCCCAGGTAACCCTCCTGAAAATATCACATGTATGCACATCTGAATTTCAAAAATGTTCTGAGGGTCATGCCCCCAGACCCGCCTAGTGGCCTCCAGCGCTACGCGTGGTTGACGAACAACCACTGGTCATTCGGCTTCGTATCCGAAATGTTTCATGAAAATGGTGAATGTCTCATTAAAATCAGGCAAATGGGACATTTTGTCTCGTTGAAATTCAATCCTAGGGTGATCCCTGAATAACTCAGATTTCTTATGGGACTGCTGACCTGTGGCTCCCCAAATCACTCAGTTTCGGTGTCAATTGCCCCCCTATCAGCGTTTGATTCCTCAAACGGTTTCTATCCACTCTCCCAGACAAACCAGACGTCTGATCGAAATAAGGTCACCACAAATACTAATGGAAACTATAGACCTAAAATTAAACATGCCGTCCTCAAAGTCATGAATATCAACCTGCAGTCTATAAACAGTAAAGATAAGAAAGATGAATTCCATGCACTTATTGACCGAGCCCAACCAGACATTGTAATTGGTACCGGGTCATGGCTGAACTCAGATATACATAACTCTGAAATCATCCCAAATGAAATGAACTTTGAAGTTTTTAGACGAGACGGAGGTTCCCGAGGTGGAGGTGTTTTTATCCTTGAAGCAAGAAGTACATGTCCCATAGAGAACAGCAATTTGAAACTGACTGTGAGCTGCTCTGGGTCAAATTAGAGATGGTAGGCTCTAAACCACTACACATTGGAGCATACTATCGACCACACGAGTCGGACTCTGCACGTTGTGACCAGCTGAAACTATCCCTAGAACAGGTAAGCCAAGCAAACGGACACATATGGCTCCTAGGTGACTTCAACTTCCCCAAATCCACGTGGGACGACAACAATCCATGCATCAAAACTGACTGTAAGTACACTGCCTTGTATAACAGTTTCACTGATATAATAGAAGAGTCCAACTTAACCCAAATGGTAACTGAGCCAACAAGGAATGACAACATCCTAGACCTATTTTTCAGGAACAACCCCACTCTTGTCAGCAAAGTTGATATCCTACCGGGCATAGCAGACCATAACACGGTATATGCTGAGATTAACATAAAACCGCAGGTAAATAATATTATACCGAGAGTAATGGACATGTACAAAAAAGCAGACTGGGAGTCTTTCTCAGAACACATGAAGGATTTCCAGATGTCATTCATGGAAAATCACGAGGCAAAATCTATAGACAAGCTCTGGACAGAGCTCAAAACTGCCCTATTATCAGGTATTGATAAATATGTACCCAAAAAGACAATAAGCAGTAAGCCGTCCTTGCCATGGATGACTCAAGAAACCAGAAGGTACATAAGAAAGCGAGACAGTCTCTACCAGAAATACAAAACAGACAGGACACTTCGAGTCAGACAGGAATTCATTGACATGAAACACCTGGTAAGAAACAAAATCAAACAGGCACATGACCGGTACATCAATGAAGTACTTGGAATCTACAATACCGAGGAAACCCCAAACACAGGTAAGTCCCTATACTCCACGAAGAAGATGTACTCCCTTCTGCACAATGCTAAACAGGACTCAAAAGGCATACCACCACTCAAGAAAGAAGGTAAGTTATTTACTGATAATGCTGAGAAGGCAAACATAATGAATGAACAATTCCAGTCAGTGTTTTCGCCTAAATCTCCACTTAAACTCAGCCAACCGGCCCAAATGGAAGTGCAAGAACAACTAGACAAAGGTAAGCTTGACCCGTCAACAGTGCCACCTACAAACATATCGAACCACTCCACCATGCCAAATATCACGGTATCTGAGAATGGAATTCTAAAACTTCTCAAGGACCTTAAGCCACACAAAGCTAGCGGACCAGACAAACTAAAGCCACTTGTGTTAAAACAACTACGAGAAGCTATTGCACCAATGATACAGGTAATATTTCAGCGATCCCTAGATACTGGTAGAGAACCCAAGGGCTGGAAAGATGCCAACGTACGCCCAGTATTCAAAAAAGGTGACAAAAGTTCAGCCTCTAACTACAGGCCCATATCCCTAACCTGTGTACTGTGTAAGGTACTGGAGCATATTGTTACAACAAACCTAGTTACCCACCTGGATGCAAATAACACCCTGTACGATCTCCAACATGGATTCAGGGCCAAGCGATCATGCAAGACCCAACTTGTCATGCTGATCGAAGAGATATCCCGAAACACCATAGATGGCCGACAAACTGACCTTGTCCTACTGGACTTCATCAAGGCCTTCGACAAGGTAAGCCATGAGAAGCTTCTTCTTAAGCTACACCAATATGGTATCAGGGGTCACATCCTCCAGTGGATCAGAGCATTCCTATCAAATCGTACTCAAAGTGTAGTACTCGATAATGACATATCCACGGAAGTCCCAGTAACATCCGGAGTACCACAAGGATCAGTACTTGGACCCATCCTATTCCTGGTCTATATAAACGACCTACCAGACTCTATTAAATCCCAGGTAAGACTCTTTGCCGATGACACAGCTGTTTATCTGGCAGTATCCTCTCTCCAAGACGCTCAAATACTCCAAGAGGACTTGAGACGGTTAGAAAATTGGGAAACAAGATGGGACATGGAGTTTAATCCAAGTAAGTGTACTATTATACAAATTACACGATCAAGAAAACACATCCCATCCCAGTACACCCTACATGACCAGATTCTAGAAACCGTTGAAAGCTCGAAATACCTTGGAGTGGACATAAGCAACAATCTATCATGGAACAACCACATCTGCAAACAGGACACTGGGGTTTGTAAAAAGGAACATAAGGTAAAAAAATACAGGTATAAGAGAGGTCGCCTACAAAACACTAGTGCGCCCCTCCTTGAGTATTCTTCCCTTGTCTGGAGACCCCACACAAAGACCAACATAAATAAGATAGAAATGGTCCAAAGAAGAGCAGCCCGATGGACCGTAAATAACTATTCCCAACACGCCAGTGTCACTGACATGCTAGGTAAATTAGGATAGAGGTCCCTTGAAAACAGACGATCAGATGCCAGGTTATGTCTCTTTTTCAAAATAATCCACTGCCTTGTTGCTGTACCCATGCCCCCATATGTCATACAGCCCATGAGAATTCCCCGCCAATCCCACCCCTTGCCTTTAGACAAATACACACTACTGCTGATTACTATAAGTATTCGTTCTTTCCCCTTGCAATCGTACAGTGGAATAGACTACCAGTCGACATTGCAATGCTGCCAGACTTGAACTCGTTCAAACTGGCAGTGTGCTCAGTCACCCACTCCATGCCATAGACGGGAAGCTTGTTTTTATTCTTACTTTTAAAAATTACTTTGTCTTCTTCAATCTTTTAACATTATAACACTATCATACTTTTATCTCACTCTCACTTGATTTTAAAACTATTTTATCTTTCTTTTAACTACTCACACTGCACAGACACGCACCTGCACATAATCCCCGTGAGGGGGTGCTGCAGTATCAATAGATAGATAGATAGAAATATTTTAAAATAGATCTAAACGATGTGATGCAGGGTTAGCATAATACTGTATTTTTAATGCACATGGAGCTGAACGAAAAAGAAAGAAAGACAATTATTCGGCCTGCATTTGCATATTTAGTACACTAGTGCAACATGACAAATATATTTTCCACACAGGAAGTTATGTAATAAATAAAAATACAGATTTCAAGTCTCTGGATCTCAAATATAAATTCAACTGAACAGTGATAGCCATACTCATTCAAACTGAATGCAATCAAGTGTACCGATTACCGGTGTATACCGAATACCGGTGCAATCGGAAAAACGGAAATGACGCATGTATCATGGGTATTCAAGAGCACAACCGGAAATCTTTGTTTGCAAAACTTCCGGCAAAACTACACATTTCCAGCCCATGCCCCACACCCCCTCTAAGAATGGCCTTATATTGCTCACCTGCTCACCAAATTTATAAAATCAAACAGATTGAGAATTTACAATAATTTTATATTTGACAGGTTTTGGAGTATTTGCGACAGAAGAATTTTCAAAGGGAGACTTCCTACTACAGTACATGGGAGAGAGGATAAGTCCAGAGGAGGTAGCAGCAAGACAACGAAAGTCTACAGAAAACAGAATGTTCTACATTTCAGATGGAAAGACATGGTGGTAAGTGCTCTTATTTAAAGAGATTCCTTCACTTTAATCAATAATATTAAAATTCTAATGTATAATTATGTTTGCTTTTTTCATGCATTGAGATTAACACAAGCACTACATCAGTGTAGGTGAAGAGCTATACCTATTAATCATTATCTATTTTTTACGGTTGAAGCTGTAGTGTTTTATTGTTAATATATGTATATTTTGGGATTTGTCAAATGTCAAAAATGTTTAAAACGGAATAAGTAAATTCAAAATGTATGTCACACATTTCAATTCATTGGAAATCTATCTGAGTATCATTATCTTCAGAAGTTAACAAAGCATCAGTTTCTACCATTCTTACTGATATTTTATGATATTGCGTTATAATAGGTTTTCACGATTTCGGAGTATTTATGTCATAATGATAGCCATGCTGAACGTGCTTAACAGAACTGCAGGTACAAATACAAAGACTTAAATAAATTCTCATCCAGCTAGAAACAGTGTTTTCCGAATAAATATAATGGTTTCATATTGTGCTCAGTGTGATTCTTTACTACCATAAATATATATGTATTTTGGGCGTTCTGTTGTAATTTTCGTCTCACCCTGTTTCGCCTCAAATTACATCAGAAACGCCCAAAATACATATATATAATAAATCACCATGAAATGGTGATTTTACTTGATTTATTAAAACTTTTTTAAAATAGGGGTAGTGAAGATTGCAAGTTTATTTTTTTTTATAGTTATCAAAATATAATTTAAACCTTAAAACGTCTAAATCTGAGACACTCAGCGTTATACGACTTTAACCTCCAATAATCGTTCTTTTTTCTAATTGAAGCTGCACCACAACCAACACACACTTAATATTTTGCAGAAGTGCCTTTTTTACATATTAGACACGGTAATGCATGACTTGTTTTTAATCTATATTTATGCAAACTGCAATAATTAGAATCTTTTGTTGGCTTATTTTCACATGGATTATGTAATCCAATTTTAAGAAATTTGCAAACATTGATTTCCATTGTCTATTTTATATATAATTATTTTTATATTAAATATTTTTTTTTAAATATATAACAAATAAAGGAATGGAAAAAAACGAAGAGGCTATAAGAAATTTAATACGCCTGTTTGATACAGGTGTAATAGATAAACAAACACTATCTAACGGTATAAATGCATTAAAACCTCTTAAAGAAGTTCCAAAAGAAACTTCAAAAGAGGTTAAATCTCAAACATTAGAAAATTTACTCAAGAGACGACGTGCTGAAAAACAACGTAAACGAGAAAAGCAGAAATATGATAAATTGCAAGATGAGCAAAATCAGAAATATGCTAAATCACGAGACAATGTTATAAATGAGTTGAAAGAGCTTAATGATAGAAAATCTAAAGAAGAATTAAAACTGGTTGACAAACCAATGTGTGGCTATTTCAAAGCATACGAGATATCTGCCGAGAAATACAAAGACCCTCAAAAACTATTTCGTGATAAAAAATCCATTATTACAAAACAAATAAGCAAAGAGCTGACAAAGATGAATGGATTAAAGTTTCAATTAGGTCTTACTGTAGATTTATTCAAAGATGATGGTGCTACCAAAAAATACACCACAGCAGTATTACACAGCGAACAAAATGCAATTTTAACCTCTGAAAAAATAAATGAGTTGTACGATAAATCATCTGCAAATATACAAGAGAGTCTTGAAAGATTTACAAACACAGCATCTGGATTGGAGATTGATCACTGTGTTACGTTTTACTTAAATATTGCAAAGTACGAGCCGTTAAAAGGTTCTTCATATATTCCTTTGTCTAAAGCAGTATCTGATAAAAAAGCAATAATTAATGTTAATAATGAAGATAATAAGTGCTTGGAAGTAGCATTGGTTTCTGCTTTGTGGCCTAATAAAAATAATCCAACTAGGATATCTAGTTATAACAAACACATGGGTAAGTTGAATATGGATCGTATTGACTTTCCCACTCCTATTTCACAAATTTTCAAAGTAGAAAAACAAAACAACCTTGCTATTAATGTTTACGGATGCACAGGAAAAAGGGTATCTATATTTCCATATATAATATCAGAGCAACCGCAAGAAATGGAAAGAATTAACTTGCTTGGCTTTAAGTGGATGGAAACGTTGCCAGAGCTAAAAGAAAAAAAAGAAGGAAAAGGATATTTTCTAGAAGTTGATTTGGAATATCCTAAAGAACTTCATGAATCTCATAATGACTATCCGCTTGCACTGGAAAGATTAGCAGTGGAAAAAGAATGGTTGTCTGAATACCAAAAAGATCTGTTAGAAAATAATAGCATGATAAATACAGAACAACTAGTCCCCAATCTTAGGGACAAAGAAAAATATGTGATACATTACAAAAACCTGGAACTGTATTTATCTTTAGGCATGAAACTAAAGAAAGTACACAGAGTATTAGAATTTAATGAAAAAACATGGATGGAATCATACATAAACCTAAACACAAAACTTAGAGGAAAGGCTAAATCAAAATTTGAAACAGATTTTTACAAACTTATGAACAACTCTGTGTTTGGCAAAACAATGGAAAATCTACGCAAGCGGACAGATATAAAACTAGTCAGAACTGACGGCTCTGAAAATGAAAAGATAAGAAAAATAATAGCCAAACCCAACTTTAACAGGCGTATAAAATTTTCAGATGAATTGTCAGCAATACATGTGAACAAAACAAAATTAACATTATACAAACCAATCTATGTTGGGATGTCGGTATTGGAATTATCAAAGTACCATATGTATGATTGGTACTATAATACCCTAAAGAAAAGGTTCGGAGATGACTGTACTTTATTATACACAGACACTGACAGCCTACTGGTAGACATCAAAACAGATGATGCATACAAAGACATGGCTGAAATGAAAGATGAGTATGATCTAAGTAATTATCCTGAAAAACACCCAATGTATGATAATACAAACAAAACAGTAGGTAAAATGAAAGACGAATGTGCTGGTGTTGCTATAGATGAGTATGTTGGATTAAGACCCAAACTGAATTCTAAGAGCGGATGAGAAGATTATTAAGAAAGCAAAGGGTGTAAAAGAATATGTAGTCAAAAAACACATAAACTTTGAAAACTACAAGGATGCATTGTTTGGCAAGAAAAAATACACCCATAAAATGAATATGATACGATCAATAAAGCATCAGATATTTGGCACAACAGTAAACAAAGTTACATTATCACCATTTTACTCAAAAAGATATATACGAGAAGATGGAATTACAACTGATGCACACGGTTTCTATAAAAACTTATGAATTTGGGTATTAGCAGGAACAATAAGTAATTCTTCTTTGACAAATCCTCTCTGTGGCGCTGGTGATTTTAAATAATATACTCTTATGCCTTGCGTCACCATATAACTTTTAATCTTGTGAATATCTACACTCCACATTGGATCAGTTGCTCTGCGTCTTCCACCTTCTTGTTCCCCGGGTTGATATAAATATCTTACACTTGCATTCATACAGATAGGATCATCTTTTAATATTTTTGTTTCAACAGGAGGGGGCTTTTTTGTCTCCGCATTTATGTCTTTAACAACTTCTGGTAATCTCTTTACCCATTCTCTATTACGTTTTTGTGAATCTATTTCCTTAGCATACTGATAGCCAAATAATCTTTCAGCTAATGTTCTGTTAAATCTTTCCACTAAAGCTTGGTCTCTATGTATTTCTGTTCTGCCTCGTCTGATATTTACTTTATGTTTTGCCATCAACTGTGATACTGCACCCATAAATTCTCTGCCTGGATCCACTTGTAATAACTTTGGATATTTCAAATGTCGACTGTATATTTTTTCAAATGCTTTAGCAACTTCTTTACTATCCTTGGAAGTCAGTGGCTCTGCTTCTTTGTATCTACTTGCAATATCAACCACAGTCAACGCATATTTATATGTCTTGCGTCCACGACCAATCCCAAAAGTATCATGCGGTAAAAATAATAAAACAGCTTGATGCACTCCATTCTTAGCAGAAACATCAAACCTGGGTCTAACTATTTTCTTTGGCGCGGGTAAATAAATCTGCCACACGGCTTGTTTCTTTAAAAATTCTATGATTTTCACAGTTTTAACAAATAATACGTTTTACACATAAACAAAATAGAACAATGTAAACAAACCATTATAGGCATCTCTTACAAAAGAAAATTAGAGATAGATAAATGTATTTAGCTTACATGCGTGATGCATCATAGACACAAATATTTATCATGATAATATGTGCCACATGACCTGCGCTGTAAACACATAGCCGTAACACATAGCGGTAACACATAACACACGCGTGATGCATCATAGACACACATATTTATCATAATATTATGTGCCACATGACCTGCGCTATAAACACATAGCTGTTACACATAACAATAACACATAAAACATGCGTGATGCATCATAGACACAAATATTTATCATAATATTATGTGCCACATGACCTGCGCTGTAAAAAACATAACTGTTATACATAACAGTAACACATAACACATGCGTGATGCGGCACAGACATATATATTTATCATGTAAGTCAAGCAGGTTAAGACAGATTAAAAACATTTATAGCATGAAAAACAAACATTGTTTTTTTCTAATTAACATAATAGTTTTGTTGCAAACCAGAGATAAGGCGTACTTGATTACAATGCTACGTCACATCAAATAAATGGTATTGTGACATAATAGATATGACATTTTTCTAATTAACATAATAGTTTTGTTGCAAACCAGAGATAAGGCGTACTTGATTACAATGCTACGTCACATCAAATAAATGGTATTGTAACATGATAGGTATGACACTTTTCTAATTAACATAATAGTTTTGTTGCAAACAAGAGATAAGGCGTACTTGATTACAATGCTACGTCACATCAAATAAATGGTATTGTAACATGATAGGTATGACACTTTTCTAATTAACATTATAGTTTTGTTGCAAACCAGAGATAAGGCGTACTTGATTACAATGCTACGTCACATCAAATAAATGGTATTGTGACATAATAGGTATGACATTTTTCTAATTAACATAATAGTTTTGTTGCAAACCAGAGATAAGGCGTACTTGATTACAATGCTACGTCACATCAAATAAATGGTATTGTAACATGATAGGTATGACACTTTTCTAATTAACATAATAGTTTTGTAGCAAACCAGAGATAAGGCGTACTTGATTACAATGCTACGTCACATCAAATAAATGGTATTGTAACATGATAGGTATGACACTTTTCTAATTAACATAATAGTTTTGTTGCAAACCAGAGATAAGGCGTACTTGATTACAATGCTACGTCACATCAAATAAATGGTATTGTAACATGATAGGTATGACACTTTTCTAATTAACATAATAGTTTTGTTGCAAACCAGAGATAAGGCGTACTTGATTACAATGCTACGTCACATCAAATAAATGGTATTGTAACATGATAGGTATGACACTTTTCTAATTAACATAATAGTTTTGTTGCAAACCAGAGATAAGGCGTACTTGATTACAATGCTACGTCACATCAAATAAATGGTATTGTGACATAATAGGTATGACATTTTCTAATTAACATAATAGTTTTGTTGCAAACCAGAGATAAGGCGTACTTGATTACAATGCTACGTCACATCAAATAAATGGTATTGTGACATGATAGGTATGACACTTTTCGAATTAACATAATAGTTTTGTTGCAAACCAGAGATAAGGCGTACTTGATTACAATGCTACGTCACATCAAATAAATGGTATTGTAACATGATAGGTTTGACACTATTCTAATTAACATAATAGTTTTGTTGCAAACCAGAGATAAGGCGTACTTGATTACAATGCTACGTCACATCAAATAAATGGTATTGTAACATGATAGGTATGACATTTCAGAAAAAGTAAGTATTTTGATAGCTTATACAGTACACCATACATTTTGTTTTATATTAGAAATAGCAGTATTACATAACAACTGGCATAAGGCGTACATGTTTTTATAGCATGATGCGTCAGATCGTCCTGATATTAATGTTAAACAAAGTCATCCAAGTTAAGATAATTTCTAGATGAACAGAATAAAGCTGTTGCAAACCAGAGATAAGGCGTACTTATTTATGATATGTTACGTCACATCAAAAAATGGTATAGTGACATGATAGGTCATGAAATTTCAGAAAGAGTAAATAATTTAATAATGTGTTTAATAATGTATTTAGCTTACATGCGTGATGCATCATAGACACATATATTTGTCATGATATTATATGCCACATGACCTGCGCTGTAAACACATACTTGTAACATACAACTGTAGACACATAATTGTAACACATAACAGTAACTCATAACACATGCGTGATGCATCATTAGACACAAATATTTATCATAATATTATGTGCCACATGACCTGCGCTGTAAACACATAACTGTAACACATAACAGTGACACATAACTGTAACACATAACAGTGACACATAACAAATGCGTGATGCATCATAGGCACATATACATTGCATTTTTATTACACTCTAGCTTCATCCGTACTTTATGCGCCAGCTGAGTGTGTCACGGATATACGGAATAAATTGCAATTTTATAAATAAAAAAAAACACTCATTATATCTTAAGACAATGTCTTACAACCAAGTGCGCTAACAAATAAACGGAATAAATAACATGATTAAATTGAATTTTTTCAAAAAATAATGGATGTCCCGTGCGTTCGGTTCACACCATTCAAAGATAATATGTAAAAACGTTTTGTCATTCTCCGCTCACGTGCCTAACCGTTTAGACGTGTATGCTATTCTGGACATAAAAGTGAAAATAATTGAGATTATAACTTGAAAGATAAACAACATGTTTATCAGCTTTATAAAGGTAAGGATAATTTTATAACTTCAGATTTATCAATTTTTACAGCTTTTATAACTTCAGATTTATTTATTTTTTACAACATTCGTGACATAACCGGATTTCAGAAACCCAATAATTCTCTAAAATAAATCATTAAAAGGCAGAGTGCACGT
This sequence comes from Cyrtodaria siliqua, assembly GCA_037043455.1. Classification (NCBI taxonomy): domain Eukaryota; kingdom Metazoa; phylum Mollusca; class Bivalvia; order Adapedonta; family Hiatellidae; genus Cyrtodaria; species Cyrtodaria siliqua. Next base: position 68,218 of record JAWPHD010009600.1, on the reverse strand, counting down.
ATAGAACTTTTGAATCGCCAGCTTTAGAAGATATATCATTGTTTTTATTTGCATTTAGAATATATCATCGTTTTTAAATTGCATTTATTTATATATGATATCTCTACCCTTTCTTGTTTAGAACTATATGATTGTATATTTTATATATTTATATATATGTATGATATGTCACTCACTATAACCGACGTTTCAGTTTTTCACTATGATAACATTTTTATAATTGTAAATTAGCATGAGCAGTGAGGGTTTCGACGTCGAACTAAAGCTTTAAACTGCCAGTGATATTTCCCAAGGATATCAATGCTAATTAAATGAGTCTAACAGAATTTATATATTCTAAGGAGTTTAGCTAACGCTAGCTAGAGTCTTCCTTTTCAAAAACTTGCTTTGATAATATTGTCACCGACAAACTGAAACGACAAATGTAATAAGTTCTATTTTAAGTTGAGCGCTCAAACTTGATAGATTATATTTGTTTCAAATGGTTCAAACAGATAAGCTAATAAAGCATATCTGTTATTTTATATGTAATATATATAGTTTGTATAGAGTCAATATTTGATGTAACCACGATATATGCGTATATTTTTTAAATGAAATAAAAATATGCCCATTACACATGGTTTCGTAATTCTAATTATATCCATTAAAATAAAAAGACAGAGATTATATGATATTTTTTTTGTCTAACATTAAAAGTTATAAAATGTCAAATTGTAAATGGTATTATACCATCAAATGCGCAACTGAGACCTACTATACATACAAAAGACACATGACAGTAGATGGACTAGAGACAGAGTTTATTCTCGCCGTGGAGTATTGGACTCCTAGGCGAAAGTAGATAATAATTTGAGAGGTTAGCGGCCCATAACATTGCGGCAATTGTTGATATTAAAGTCAATGCAGTTGTCGTATGATACCGGCATTAAGTTGGTTCATATATCAAAAAAAAATAAATAAATAAATAAATAAATCTGCCACACAGCTTGTTTCTTTAAAAATTCTAATGCCTTTTTTTCACTAACACCAGCCTCTTTTGCCAATTTTTTAACTGCTGAGTAACCTTTCCAAAATCCTTTTGGGCTGTAATAAATCTTTTCCATTTTTTTCTACTAAAGATTAAACTTTATATAACTATAAAGAAAAAATGGATATCACAACTGCACGATTTGATGAACTGCTTGAAGAGCAATATCAAAATAGCACAAAGAAATGGACAGACTTGGAACTAAATAAAATATACACTATTACAGATACGAAAATAGTAGAAACTGAATATGGTCCATCCATGGTATTAACATTATTAGACAACGGTGAAGTATGGGCGCCTGATCATCTCAAAAATAAATTAGAGAAGAGTGCTAAACCACCATATTATATGCGACCACTTGGATTGAAACCATGTAAAAACAACAAAAAAAATAGGTATCATGCATATGACTTAGTTTTTCCAAAGATTATTTCAAAGTAAACATATTTAGTTATTCCAAAAAAATCCAAAGTAATTATAGTTTTAAACTATTTTTTTTATGAACTCAATTTATACGCCACAAATCCAGTTGCAGCCATGCCCACCACAATAAACATAATTTCTCTATTCTGTTGATCAGGAGATGGTGTATAAAAATCACTCAACTTGGGCTCCGGTTCCAAAAGCAAATGTTTACCAGTTATGTAATAATACTGTTTCATAGCTTGGTTCACATCATCAAAAGTCTGCTCTGCATGATGTTCTTTTTGCAGTTGCTTATTAATAAAATCTAATCTCTCTGTTCTTTTTTTATTCCACTCCGCTTGTGCTGCGTTTAATTGTTCTACGGCTTTGTCATGTCTTTGTCTTTCCTCATCTGAATGACTTCCCATTTTTGAAAAGAAATAATTTGAACCGCTAAATGCCAATGCATTTGTTAATGCGCCACCAATCATCATTGCTACTGCACTTGCCATTTTTTTATATATATTTTTTAAAATTATTTCATAATATCCGCAGGAATAATACCTTGCTTAATCAGCATATCCTTTGTAGCCATTGCTAACATTATATCCACAGACAGCATCCCAAAATCTGTCATATTAAAATCCACTTTAGGTGTTGGTCTTTTTAGTAGTTTTCTGCCAATCTCAGAATATCCAACAGTTAGAAGTGTTTCCACTCCAGCGTGATACATCATATTTACAATTTGTTTTCCGTCAATACTTGCTGCCATTTGTTTTATATTATTTTTTATATTATTTTTTTAAATAAATTATTAAAAACAATCAAACGAGTCTTTTGGTGCAACACGAACAGCAGCAGGTTGCACAGGTTGCGTAGCAGATTTCTTGTTATAAGTATACAAACCCAACCCAGCAATACCTAATAAAACCAGACACGGTGGAATATAATAGTATACGTTTATTTTGATTTCTGGTTCCTCTTCATCTATTGTTATTTTTGTTATTTGATTTGCAGCATCTTGCTTTGCATCCTGAAGCAAACGCTTTGCCTTTCTTGCCGCTGCTCCTTTTTTTCCAGCTTCTTTTTGGATTTTTTACTTTTTGTTGTTCAACAGGTTGTGTAACAACAGGTATAACTTCACTCTCTTAATTCTCCATTTATATTATCTATATTTTTATTTTTATTAAAATCAATATCTCTAACAGTTGTCAGTATTGCTGTAAATGGTGCTAAGCACATTCCATACCTGTAATACAACTCACAACAAGCACTTGTCAAAGCATGATTAATAAATGGGTCTTCCTCCAAATCTTCTATCAGCTTTGGTGGATTTGTCACATTGAAATATGTTGATACTCCCATCACATATAAGTTAATAAAAGAATTGCCTAAAGTCTTGGTCATACTTGCCCCAAGCCTTGCTTCATATCTGCAGTAAAGTTTGTTAATTTCATCTGGTGGCATGCCATCTATATTCGTGAGTTGTATGTCTTTACCCAAATATTGACGACTACCACCGCCAGCCACTATGGCTGATAATCTTTCTTTTTTTGTTTCTTGTTGCTTTGATTCATCACGTTCTGTGAAACCTTCCGATATATCTTGTAATAGTTCTTCCGCATTCATTTTTATATTAATAATTTTATTGTTTATCTTGAAATAAACATAAAACATAAAACAACCAGCTGCGATATTCATGCAACTAGTAATTGTTAGTATTGTTAATAGCATTGTTATTAATATTGCTATTTTTTTATTAGCATTGTTAATTTGCTGCAAGCATTGCTATTAACATTGCTACTTTGCTATGAGCAATGCTACTTTGCTGTTAGTATTACTATTAGCAACAAAGCAATGCTGTTAGAAAAAAAGAATTGCTGGTAGAAATTATTCAACCCAATAACCAGTTGGTTAGTCAGTCCTCAAAATTAACTTGGAATATTTAGTCTTAGCTAAAGCTTTTCTTATTCTGGTTCTCTCCTCCAGCGTCGGAATAACATCATTTTCTCTCAAACAATTTCATAACTATCTCTGTCTTTAGTGTAAAACATACACAACCATTTTGCTTGCTCTCTCAAATCTTTCAATACAGAATTATATCTCTGTGAAATAACCCATACTGATTATTTGGCGTGGCGGCCAGAGAATGCCAACTCTGATAACATATCTGTTTTCTTTGTTAATTCTTTTGTGGCTGAGCAATCGTCATTAATGTATAATGTGGGCTGGCCAGCATATCTTTTGAAAAATAAACGCAACAGGTCTTGTAACATTTATTTACCGTTGCTCACGGGATTGACAATTTTTTTTTATTATCTTTTGGATGTTTTACATCACCTATCCAGGATCTATTTTTATAAGCCTCGTTCCACTCTATGGTTGGACACAATATAATTATATGTTCAAAAACTCCAACATACTCTTGTTCAAGTATGTCAAGAACAAACTCTGTTTTGCCGCAGCCTGTCTGACCACAGATAATGGCACTGTGTGAATATTTAGGATATTTTTGTTGTAAACTAGTATCGTACTTCTTTGAATCTTCCAACTTCGAAATTGATTTGCGCATCTTGTATTATATATATATAAATATTTAAAGTTTGATCTGCATCTGCTTTTTTATTTATTAATATCGTTATGCCTTCACTGCCGTTTTCTATTCTTCTTCCACTGCCGTATAATAAATTGTCATCACATATTCTAAGGTCAAGCCACAAAGCATATGCTTTTGTCAGATAAGTCTTAAGAGAAACATTGGTAAAGTTTAATTCCCTCGCTACTATTTCTGTCTCTTTGTTTCTTTTTGAGGTCAAGGCAAAATATTTGTTGATTTCATCCCAATGTTGATATGCCTTCATGCCCTGACTATACAACTGATTTGGTACTCCCTCTATTGTCATTTCAACCTTTTCAATCTTTGGGTTGTAATAGGTTTCTGCGCTTGTTCTTTCTGGGTCTTCAAACAGCATTAAAATACCTTTCATGCTTTGTGCTGGTACATTAATGTTGATATTCCAAAGGGTATCAGATTTTTTTACTATTATTTTTCTATGTCGCAAGATACGATCATACAAAAATACTATCTTACCATTGATTTGCTGTCTTATTTGTCTGGATAATCCAACATCACTAACCGTATCAAATTCCAAGCAGATATTTTTTATTACATAAGATGCATCAGCATCACTGCTTTTGATAACTTTGTTATAATCGTTAAACGTTAATTCATATTCTAACCTATCACCAAGCACCGCTTGATAAAATGGCATATGACTTTCTAACATTTCAAAGTCCAGTGGAATACAAAATCTATTTCCATAAGCTGCTGCTATAGCTTCATCTCCGGTGTCTGAGGAAGCATCGCCCGCACCAACTCTATGTTTTAACATGTTTGCTTTACCAATACCTTGGTAAGCTGTGTTTAATCGTTCAGTAGGGCTTTTCCATAAATCTACATAACAATGATATATATCACTGTCATCTATTGACATGACTTCGTTGCCACTTATTCTTATTGTCATTTTTTTCACAATTGTTCTACCCAGATTCTGGAATAGAGTAGCGTTGGCGTCTGTTCTGCTTTTTAGTTCTATTTCAAAGGCAAGACGAGCAGTACGAGGAACTATCACATCATTAGTACTTAGATTGGGAAATCTCACAAGCAGTTGCTGGTTTTGGTCTATTGTTGATGGATTATTAGTTATAACTACACTTGTGCGGATGCCCTTGGCACCATGAGGCTCTCTTAGTTTTCTATGAGGGTTAAGTTTGTTTCCGTAAGCTGACATTGTTTTTATTTTTTAAGTATATTTTTTAAAATTAAATAAAATAAACAATGGCTGAAGGAGGATTTGAATATGACAATCCTGCGTTCGATCCGGATGATTATGATGAATATTATGATGAAGATTTACCAATGGTGCCTGATGAACCTATTCAAAGAAATCTTCTTAATCAAAGCGATCATCTTGCTGACCTTCGAGGAGAGCTGTCAGAAATCACACTTGAAACATACAAGAATTTTTTTGTAAAATCCTTTTATAATGAAATAGAAAAACGATATAAGATGATACCAGACAAAATGGATTATGACCAGTTTAAAGTATCAAATGATGGTAAAACATTATACTGGATTGTTGGTGATAAAGGAATAAGAATAACTGCCAGGCAAGGCTCTTTTACATTTCTTGCTCTTGGTTCTTTGGCAAATGAATATAACAGGATTATTGGCTCTGGGGGAACAAGGGCGATAAGACAGTTTTTAAATTTACCGGAGTATGACAGTAGAACAAAAGTATCACAAGAATATCGACAAGTATTGGAGAGCACAATAAACGATTTACCAAATAATGTGGGTAATATCCCATTAAAAGATTTATCAAGTGTTGCGAATGACACGGCACGGTCAATGGAAAGTGCTCTCCATGGCTGGGATGTGATTGAGCGTCCTGATGCTGAAACACAAACAAATATAGACAAGCGTCCTGATGTTTCAATACAAACAAATATAGACAAGCGTGAAATGGATGGAATAGTAAAAGCAATGACAACTGTCAAGGAAGAACTCACCAATAACGTGGCAAAACTCACACAACTTGATAAAGACATAACAAGAGAAAAACAAAAGTTAGAACAAGCTAAGACTGATAATGATGAATTCCAGATAAAAAGAATTAGCGATCGCATCAAAGACCTTGAAGATGAGAAAGGTGCAAGAATGGATGTCATTAATGAAAACAGAGAAGCTTTTCGTAACCAAGTAAGCAGGATAAAAGAGACAATAAACAAAATGTTAAACGAGGATACAACACTTGGTGAGAGGATCAAAACCTTGTTTAGGGAGCAAGGTATTACTATTGTTAGTATCCTAACTGCATTTGGTATGATTCTTGGGGTGATAATTAATTCTATTATTCCCACATCAAGTGCTGCTCCAACTCCAACTCCAAAACCTGATCCATCAAGTGTAAAAGACTGGATAAAAAAACAACTACTTAATCTTGGTAAACTTCTTGCCAACCTAGCTGGTAAAGCTGCTGCAGCACTTCCAGAAGTTATTGGTGCAATAGTATCATGGCTTTTATCTGCAACAGGTAATGTTATTAATTGGCTTGGTAACAATCTATGGGCTTTGCTTGTGTTTGTTTCCGCGTTGTTGTATGTGGCAGCCAAAGAGTGGTTTAGTAAATCTCGTAAATAAGTAATGCAGCAAGACCTATTACTATAGTACCAACAATTATAGTTGTTTTGTTATCTTCGTGTTCAATCGCTATTTTTTGTATTTCTTATGGGTTATGTTCCACAATTTTATGTATTGATTTATCAGAATGTTCCGGTAAAAATTTCTTTGTTGTGGTGCCTTGAAAAGGTTGAATATTTTTTGGTGGCACTGGTTTTACATTTACATCATTATTCAATCCTAATGCTTGTGCATCGGTTGCTATTACAATTTCATTATTGTAGTCTTGTATTATTCCGATTCTTAATTCCATGTCACTCGGAGACATGTACAATCCACTTCCATAGACAAAATTAACTTTACTTCTTGCATATTTTAGGGTGTTTTCATATCTTGAAATTTGACTGGGCAAGTCGATAGGGCTATTTATTGCGTCCTCTACATTTGCTAAAAATTGTTTCTGTGCATCAAATGCTGTTCCAGTTCCAAGTATATCTGTTCTTGTTTGTGATTGTGAGCCAAGAATTGCCCAGCAGTATGTTCTTATACTGTCATTGATTCTTTCTACTCCTGCCCTTGTAAATCCAGATGAACAATCTAGTATAAAAGTAGACCAGCTGTTGTCAGCCTCAGATCCTTGTGCAATGTAATCAATGTGATATGTTTTATCACTCTCATAGACTGTAAAACTCATCGTTTTGTTGTCGTATACAGTATTTACCAAAGGATGATAACCAATATTTGTCCAGTAATTATAAATTGTTCCTAGACCATTATTATAGCTTTGTTTTTGTCTCCAGTCCAAATATAAGTCAACGTTAAACTCCTTGCATATTCTTTCGTATGCGTTTCGGTTATATGTGTTATTAAACGCATTCCAATTTGAGTCTTGTGGCATTGCTACACTCATCTCAAATAATATTCTTCTGACTTGGTAATAGACATGAAATCGAAATAACGAACCAACCAGGGCATCAGCTTTTAGATGGTTGTTAAAATCAATACCACATCCAGTTGTCGCACACCAAATAGCAAAATTCAACTGATTCTGCCAAAATAACATCCAATCTGTTCCCCAGCGTTGGACTATAGCATCTGATTTAACGTAAGGGAGTTTGTATTTTTCAAAGACATTGGGAAATGATGCTTTAAAGCCTTTACCGTCTGATGTAATGACTATGTTTTGATTTATTATATCTATCACTTTCTTGCTAAAAGTATTTGAATAGTGAGCATCCGGGTTATATTTGAATTCTTTAGAAATCATTTTTATTTGTGTTTTTATATATATATATTAAAAAAAAATGTTTCATACAATTTCAAACATAGACAACTCTATTAATTTACAACAGTATATCGATAATAGAGATGGAACTAAGAGCGTTGGATTAAAAAGTTTTACATACACTATCGGTTGGTATAATATTAATGGTGAAATCGTAAAGACAAGAAACCCAGCTAAAACAGAACATTTACCAGATGGACTTTATAACTTTAAAGACTTGATAAGAGTTTTTAAAATTCTAAATGAAAAAATTACCCTGAACATTATTGTCCAAAGTGCTGAAGCCTTTTTAGATACGCCAATAGAGACACGAATGTCAAGCGGTCTTTCAAAAATGCTGGGATTCGAGGACAGAAAATGGTTAAAAGGTATTCGTTTCGGAGATTACCCAATTGATTTAGCTCCTTATAAACAGCTATATGTTCATCTGAAACAAGTTAATACGAGTAGTAATTATTTCAATGGTGCACCAAGCACTATTATAGGTGTTGTACCTGTAGTAAATAAGCAGTTTGGAGATATAGTATATACAAGTTTTTATCCTGAATATCACTGTCTTACAAATGATGCAATTACTGAATTGAAAATAGAAGTCAGAGATGAGTACGGCAACAAGATAAATAATCACGGTTTGCCTATGAGTTGTGTTTTAGAAATTATTTAAAAAATATATTTTTATAAAAAAAACAATGAGTATATTTGGACCACCAAGCCCTAAAAAAAAACAGGAGACGTGGAGGCTTTGATAGATATTGTTTCAAATTTACATAGGCAAGTTTTGCGTTTTGTTGACCAGTTTAATCATTTAAGAGATAGAGTTGATAATCTTAAATATGGGATTACAACAATATTTGCAGAGGCTAAGGGCCCACTTGTGTTGAATAGAATACTCTCATTTGGTAACGGTGGAGCAGAAACAAATGTGGGGCATGTGATGACACGTCGTGGTCGTATTATGGGAATAGGTTTAGCAAGTGAACGATTAGTTGGTGACGTAACTGTAATAGTTTCTGTCAATGGTGTTGAACAACCAAATTATGGCATAACGCTTCACATCATCCCACGCAATCATGATAACTTTGATAAACCTTTAGAGATTGGTGCTGGTTCTGTTGTTAACTTTGTATGCAAGGTTGCTAACGCTACCGCTGTAAATACGGTGGCATCATTATTAATTGAATTAATTTAATTTTTTATTTATTAATAAAAAAATGAAGCAACCAACAGCACCAAGTATATATCCTGAGTTGCCAGTGGAAGACGGACAAAATTATAGATTACAAAAGATTTCAGAAATTGAAAAAAAGTTAATTACAGAACGAGATATACGTCAGTCACTTTATAAAAAATATAAACGTGGTATTAATATTACAGATGGAATTGCCACTACCTTGATATCTGCAGGTGTTATTATGGCTGGGATTGGATTTGTTGTTCCAGTTTTGTTACCTTTAGAAATAGCAGCAATAGTATGTGGAGCTACAGGTGTTTGTATTAATTTTATCAGACGCAAGCTTAATGCAAAAGCTCAAAAACATCATGAAATAAAAAGTTTGGCAGAGGCTAAGTTAAATAGTATAAAGCAGTTAATATCAAAAGCGTTGAGTGATGCACAAATATCTGATCAAGAGTTTAAGATGATTTTAGATGAGTTGGATAAATATTATAGTTTAAAACAGGACACCAAAGAAAAAAAAGGCTGAAATAAGCCTAGTTCAAAAAAAAGAACTAGTGGAGCAGGGAAGAAAGGAAGCAATGGCAACCTTACAAAAAAGTCTAAAAAGTGTGTGATTTATTGTTTTGGTAGTGTGTTTGAGTATGATCCACCACCTTTGTATTCAAGGTCAGAAAATTGTTAATTGAATGTAATTTTGATAACAAATCGACAAATTTGTTTTGTATTAAAGAAACATTTTATAATTTTGATAGCTATAAAAAAAAATTAAATTTGCAATCTTCACTACCCCTCTTTTAAAACAGTTTTAATAAATCAAATAAAATCACCATTTCATGGTGATTTATTATATATATGTATTTTGGGCGTTTCTGTTGTAATTTGAGGCGAAACAGGGTGAGACGAAAATTACAACAGAACGCCCAAAATACATATATATCATAATGTGTTTTTTTATTGTGCCTTATTAAGTAATACTGTAATGTTCTCCAGTGAATGTCATTTTTTTTTTACAAAAACTGAAAGATAGTGCTTTTAAAAGACCAAAATGTTGACTGTTTCTTTGACAAAAAGTCCAAAATGTTTTGCTATCGACCTGGAATGGAATAAGCTATAAATGTTAAAAAATTAGTCATCATAAAAATGGTCAGATCATAAAATAGGTCCATTTGTCTGTCTCCAGGTTTTCTTAGTCAAGTTTGAATCTGGGTCATATATGGTCAAAAACTAGGTCAAATAGGCTTCATTTCGAATTTAAATGGAGATATTAATTCAATTTTTTGTGGCGATTGTCGTCACACAGAGCGACGAAAATGTACAGACCGAAATTTGAGAATCAAGCAGGAACTACTTGCTAAATGTTACATACATAACAACCACCAAATAGTTCTAAACTAGATTCCACTAAGACATTGACATAAAGCTAGTGGTGGCATTCAATTTAACATATATATACATGTACTCGAAATAAAGAATTAAGCATTCTTTCATTTATATATGATTGTAAGATCCAATTACTTTATGACTGTGTGCGCAATAAAAAAACAGATCATGTGACCAAGAAATTCACAATTCTACTCTCCAAAATGGCTGACAAAACCCGAAAATTAATGAAATTGGCCGATAATATAGAAATTAAAGTGATTTTAAACAAATAGACAAATTATCAATCAGAAGTATAAGTTATCATTCCATATCGCAAGAAATTTCTAGAATAATTGGTCACAATACAAAGAAAGTGAAGGACATCGTGAAAACCTGATCATTTTTGACTCGAGGATTTTCGACATACGACAAGCACGGTGTGATTTGCGTGTATGCTAATCTATAGCCTTACTTGTTCAGCGTTACACATATTGAGATACTTTTGACATGGTCAATATCTGTAACGCCTTACGTCACAATATTCAAAACAATAACGAAAATTCTGAAGTTTAAATTTTTATACATTTTCATAGTCACTCAAAACTATATGACCAAAATGATTGAGTTGAATATTGCATTTAAACACACGTTTATAACTAGAGCCGCCATTTTTAATCACCTGCAAGTTCAAATGCTACAATTTCATGGACCTTTTTAGCTATGAAGGCTAGAATAGCCAGGAAAGTTATGAAAATAGCCAGTGATATTTCCTGGCTCCTGGCTATTATTTACATCCATGTGTGTGCCTGTCCGACTCACACTCTCTAGTACATGACGCCTGAAATTTTGAAAGTGACCCTCCAAATTTTGGGCCCAAGGGTCACAGATCCTTGGCTTTTGAAGTCTAGTGGAACCCCTGAGTTCAATATAGTATATTTTTAAGTTCAACATTTTTAAAAGAATTGTGTACGATGGAGAAGCTGGACGGTTATTTTATATACACTGAAATTTGCGATCCAAAATATCAGAAACATTTACAGCTAAATTTGTAAACACGGAGGTATTTAATTGTCTATTAGTCTCCTACCCATTTTACCTTTAGGTAACTATAGTTATTTAAAGGCACTTGAGGTCTACAAAAGGTAGAGAAAATATGATCCAAAACAAAATCAATCATAAAATAGAACATAAAAAAGAGGCCGTTTAAAACAAGTTTAATGCATAGAGATGGTGTTTGTAAATTATATTAAACATGATTTTGTATGATATAAATAGTTGAGTGCCTACCATAGAAGGGTTAATGGCTGAATAACCAAAATCAAATGTCAACCTAAATAAAATGGCTTAATTGGGTACGAAACTAAATATTTTGTGGAAATCTAGCTATTTAATTAAAAGAATGCCAACTCTAGATGGTCATAAACAGTATTGAAATGATGCACTTTAAAGGGACTTATTTATTTGAGGATGATTCCATGGTTGTATTTCCGAATGTATTAAATATTATTATACAGATTCCCCAATAAAAAATGGCAATAATATAACTTATTTTTTGAACCTACAGTACAGCTCACGTGAAACTCACACTTTACTCGATTCGTCGAGTTTGGTCGTATCGAGTTCCGCGCGTATCTACGCGGAGTCGGTGTTTGTACTCGATTAACCATGAGTGATCACCTGTGGTGATTTATTATTGGGAAAAAATCTGAATTTTCCGACAACTTTTCAACTTGTCCGATATCGCACTTGAAAAAGCAATCAGTCAACAGAAAAAGTACAAACAATGAGACGCCGAGTGCATCTTGTATGTGCAAAGTTGACACGACTGATAAATACAATGAATAAATTTCGAAAAAAATACGTATTTCAAACTTTTAATGCATTTAATACAAGTTTTTTTCGTTTTTGTTGTCCGAAAGTCACAGTTTTCCTACCAACATAAATGCCCATAATCCTTGGCCATGTAAGTATCTTTTAACAAGGCGGCACTAATAACGGGTTTATATTGTCATACATTGGGAAAATTGCTGTGGTCCCCTTAATGTTCCTTTTGAAAAATGACTTGTCCTCTGTCTTGTATATTTATTTTGAAAATTACTGGTCCCCTTAATCTCGTATATTTATTTAGAAAACTCACTGGTCCCCTTAATCTTATATGTTTATTAGAAAAAATACTGGTCTCCTAAATCTCGTATAAATTTTACTTGGGGCTGGGACAATATGGACACCACCCCAGCTCAGAAGTCAAGGTTACATTTTGATGGTTTCTTGCAGGTGTTTCACTAGTCGGAATATAACTGATAAATGGATCGATTGAGTAAATTTTTCCCTTGTTACATAAATGATGTGCAACAAATGACCTTTAAGTTCCAGCTTCACTTCTGACCCTCTTGTTTTTATATTTTTCATGAGACAATTATGGTTGCTATTGACTATTGCTATACCCAGTCCCTTGGTAGTCTGCGCAGGTCTGTGATTGGTCCTCATTTCAGAGGATTTCCTCCTTTACTACTACAAGGATTTGTTTTCAAACTTCCACAGATGAACAACCTTGATGGGTAGATGATCATAAAGGAAGGGATTTTTGGTGCAACCAGTTTTACAAGAGTTATGGCCCTATGTTACTTTCATAGCTACATACTATTTAGTGAAATCTTGTGTATCCAGCCCCTTCTTACATTGCTTTCTGTCCTTCCTCTTTACACATCTACAACTTCATTAGCCTCCATTTGTGTAAATGGTCCTGTCCATTACTAGCAAAATACTGTGTTAAAGGGCTGTGGTGTGGGTATTAATCACCTTTCGTGATAGCCCTAGTTTTTCAATGCAACCATGCATGATGAATCTGTACACAGAAGGATAAAAAGTAGCAAAGGGAGATAATTAAAAAATGAATCTACAGCTGCTGTTCTTTCTTGCTACATCAGTTTTGTTCAGGTGATCAGTTGTGTCAAATTATTTTAAAATACTCCCTCCATTACAAAGTTATGATTCAGAAACTGCAATTCAAAATTACAAAGGTGATTAATAATAAAAAAGATGCAAGTCAGAGTTATAACTCTACTTTCTCTTACTGTTTCTTATCATTTTGAGAAATTTGAAGTAATTCTAATAAACAGTTTTCAAGATATGCTCGGAAAAAGGAAAAAAGTAACTAGGGGAGATAATTCAAAATGAGGCAAGCTAGAGTTATAGGTCTTCTTCTCATATTGTTTTCTTATGGTAATAAAATTATCGTGTCTCATTTGTTTCAATTTATTTGTTGATCTCTTTCCGAACAGTAGCCTGCACTGACCTGTTGAAGGCTTCACACTTTTGAGTTGTGGTCCTGGACTTTATTTTTAAAATTGCTTCTCTACTCAGTCTCATTTCTAGCAGTTCATAAGCATCTTTTTGTCATTATCATTTATTTTCAGGTGTGTGATACCATGTGTAGGTAGATAGCATGATTTAACTCACCAACTTCCTTCAGCAATTCCTGAGCACATTAGCGAGTCAGACGGGCAAAGGCTGCAGTTTCCAGAGTAACACTCTATGGTTGCTTTCCTGACAGCGGGTGAGCGGTGTATAACTTTTGTTATGTCTCAGTCTTCGTCGTAACCGGCTAGCCCGAAGTCCGGGGCAAGTAGCTTCGATTTCGGGCGAGCAGAAATTACCATCTGCTTGCCCGATCGGGCAAGTGTGATTTTTCAGTGGAATATATTGTTTGAATACAGAAAACAAAATGAAATCATTTATAAACCTCGAAATATCCACATTTTATTGTAAATAAATGAGTGGGGTTTTCCAAACATATTTCAGCCCCAACCTATTTATATAGAGGCCAATTGGAACACCTCGGCGATTTCCCCCAAAATCACTGTTTATGATCGAATAAAAGAAAAATACTAACAAAATGTGTTTTCTTTTTGTTCCTTAAAAAATACTATATAAAATTCGGGCAAGTTAAAAAGCTTTCGGGCAAGAGGTTTTGCCAGTTAACTTGCCCCAATGGGCAAGCGTTGCGAAAAATTTAGCGTGAAGACTGATGTCTACTTTTCCAATTTTAAATAGTTCCTCAATTATTAAACTGCTTTTATGATTTCCTCGATTGTCACTGTTTCAAACAAATGATATCTGCTCGTCAAAAAACTGCAGTTTACACACTGAAACTGATACTGCCAACCCAATCCAATCTTTACTTCCTTTAATATTTTCACTTCCAAAGTGTCACACTGAGAATTGTTATTAACTGAATGTTCTTTATAAATAGAATTAACCATTCCCAACATTTTTGTAACACTCATAATTCTATTTCCTGATGGACCTTCTTCTTGTTTCAGTCTTGGTCGTAGACGTGATGTAGGCCCAGGCAAATCCAGGGCTGGTCTTGTTGTTGTTGGTGGTGGTGGTTGGTGGCAGTGGCGACAACAGCAGCGGTTGTGATGGTGGTGGTGAAATTTCGTCGTTGACGTCTGCACTGCTTGCAGTTGGAATCACATGGTTAGTATGAAGTCGCTCTGAACACATACTTTGGCCTTTTTTTTACCATGTTGTCGTCTCTTACGATCACCTTTTGGCATAATTTTGTTTAATTTAATTCTGTATATTTCTGACCAGAGTCTATCTTTAATATGCCTCTGTGCTGGGATGCATTTCCCTTTATAAGCATTGCACTGAGATTGCTACTTGCTTGATGATTAGACCTATAGATTAGTACTAAGTGTCCAGGATGCAGCCCACTGTGGCAAGCCATATACTTCTAATACTTCTAAAGCACTGGCAGCTGTATGTGATCTCAATAAGTGTGACTCTGTGAATTCTTTAATTAATCATTATATAATGACAGTCTGTGTGTTTTGCAATATAAAACACCTGATTTTTAGAAAATAATAACTTATAAATTATAAGGAAAAAGTACTATTTTTGACACAAAACTACTATTTTTTTGTCAAAAAATACATTTTTTCTTACAAAGTCATGTTTTCTAGCCAGTTCTTAGTATAAGCATTTTTTAAAAAAAAACACACAAAAAAAAAGAAAATGCCAGTCCATACCATACAATACATTGCCCATTCTGGTGCATCTTAGATCTGTCACAAATCTTTGCCTTCAAATCAGCCCAAAAAAGGATCCATAATTTAGTTTGAAAATGCACAAAATCAATACCTTCAGAGATAAAATCAATGTTTATAATACAGCAGATGACAATTTAGGGTTTGTTTACATTTTTGCGTGGCATTGTGGGACTTTTCTGGGTTTGTTTTTTAGCTCTACTGATCAGAGATCAGCAGAGCTTATGCCGTGGTGCGGCGTCCGTCGTCCGTCTGTCGGTCCGTCTGTCTGTCCGTAAACTTTTATTTGTAGCGACACCTCCTCTGAAACTACTGGATGGATATTCATGAAACTTTACAGAAATGTTTCCCATAAAGTCTAGTTGATCCTAGCAAAAATTCATGTTAAAAATAGAGTTTTAAAATACAAGTTTGTAGCGACTTCTTCTTGAAAACTATAAGTGATATTGATATGGGACTTTTTCTAAAATGATCAGCATGACATGATGTTGATCCTTGTTAAAAATCGTTTTGATTCAACGTTAAACATGGCTGCCAGCGGCCATCTTTGTTTACATAGAGTTATATAGTAAAAACTTGTAGCGACTACTCCTCTGAAACTACTTGACGGATTGTCATGAAACTTTACAGAAATGTTGCTCTTGATGTCTAATTGATCTTAGCAAAAGTTCAGATCTGCCAGAAATTCAAGATGGCCGTCACAGCTAAAAATAGATTTTTAAAAAATAAGTTTGTAGCGACTACTTCTTGAAAACTATAAGTGATATTGATATGGGACTTTTTCTAAAATGATCAGCATGACATGATGTTGATCCTTGTGAAAAATTATTTTGATTCGACGTTAAACATGGCTGCCAGTGGCCATCTTTGGTTACATAGAGTTATATAGTAAAAACTTGTAGCGACTACTCCTCTGAAACTACTTGACGGATGTTCATGAAACTTCACAGGAATGTTGCTTTTGATGTCTAATTGATCCTAGAAAAATTTCAGGTTGGCCGGAAATTCAAGATGGCCGCCACAGCTAAAAATAGATTTTAAATAAATAAGTTTGTAGCGACTACTTCTTCAAAATTATAAGAGATATTGATATGGGACTTTTTCTAAAATGATCAGTATGACATGATGTTGGTCCTTGTCGAAAATCGTTTTGATTTGACGTTAAACATGGCTACCAGCGGCCATCTTTGTTTACATAGAGTTATATAATGAAAACTTGTAGCGACTACTTCTCTGAAACAACTTGACGGATTTTCATGAAACTTCACAGGAATGTTGCTCTTAATGTCTAATTGATTCTAGCAAAATTTCAGGTCGGCCGGAAATTCAAGATGGCCGCCACGGTTAAAAATAGATTTTCAAAAAACAAGTCTGTAGCGACTACTTCCTGAAATCAAAATCAATCAGTAGAGCTTCAAGGTCATTGACCTCTTGTTTAATTGATCGGAGAGGCCCATAATCGAAGACAATCGATTATATATTTCCATAATCGATGATCGAAAGTAAGATGGTCTGAGGTTATGCAAGTTCATTGCTATTTCAGTTGTAAGCAAATTAAAGTGAAATTAAATGTATATGTAACTTTGAAAACGATTGTGAAAACAGTAATTTAACTTATTGCTTTAGTTTTGTACTGGAACTGGAATGTTTTTTAGCTCGACTATTCGAAGAATAAGAGACGGTGGCGTCGGCGTCGGCGTCCCACATCAAGGTTTGCATGTAAGCTGTGTTTACAAGTCTATATCTCTTACATTTCCTATCCTAGCACAACCAAATTTGTTCATGGGCTTCCTTATAGCATTATCTTAAGAGCTACATAAGCAATTTTGGTTCCTGTAACTCATGGGCTTCCATGGAATCCAAATTATGATAGCCAATAAAATGTGCCCCATTTCACATCAAATTTTGCGTGTAAGCTGTGTTTACAAGTCTATATCTCTTACAATTCTTACCCTAGCACAACCAAATTTAGCCATTAACTTCCTTATAGCATTATCGTAAGGGCTGCTTAAGTAATTTTGGTTCCTGTAACCCTGGGCTCCCATGGAACCCAAATTCTGATAGCCCTTAAAATATGTCTGTTT
This sequence comes from Cyrtodaria siliqua, assembly GCA_037043455.1. Taxonomy (NCBI): domain Eukaryota; kingdom Metazoa; phylum Mollusca; class Bivalvia; order Adapedonta; family Hiatellidae; genus Cyrtodaria; species Cyrtodaria siliqua. Next base: position 50,636 of record JAWPHD010009600.1, on the reverse strand, counting down.
CACATCAAATTTTGCGTGAAAGCTGTGTTTACAGGTCTATATCTCTTACATTTCTTGTCCTAGCTGAACTAAATTTTGGAACTGGTTTCCTTATAGTATGTTGTAAAGGGCTGGATAAGTAATTTTGTGTTCTGCAAATTCTGGGCTCCCATGGAACAAAAATTGTGATGGCCCATAAAATGTGCAATAAAGGCAGATCTAGGTTTGCATGTAAGCATGTATATATCTATAATTTTAGTTTGGGATTTGTTATAGCATTATGCATCTTATTACTTCACCCATATTGGGGCATGGGCTCCCTTTAGTCAATTCTTACACATATCTGTTGCCCCCTCCCCTCCCCACCAACCCACTCCCGCCTCTCACCCCCGCTCAAACCCCCCACACCACCCACACTTGAATTTTTTTTTTTTTTTTTTTACATATTTCTATGTTGCTTTTGTCAATTCTTACACATATATGTTGCCCTCTCCCCACCCCAACAACCCACTCCCGCCTCTCACACCCGCTCCCCCCCACCCTACCCTGACTTGAAAATCGAATTTCTTACATATTTCTGTGTTGTTTTAGTCAATTCTTACACATCTATGTTGCAACCCTTATGACTGCTTTGTTTAATAAGAGTACTTTATATTGCAGTCTCCTTTCATTGTATTCTTTTATTTATAAAACATTTCAGATTACCGGTAGTTGTATAACGACGTATGGGTTGGAATTATTCATAATTATGTAACAAAGAAACTGCATGACTGTACAGGGCCGTCAGTCTGTTTTGGGGGACTGCGACCCATACCCTTGGGTGGGGGAATTTAAAAGTGCTTTTACAGGAAAGGGGGAATTATTTTGTGGCCATAATTTTGATTATAATCATTGTTTTAAATAGTCTTCAAGTTTTATTCGTACCAGAAGTTTTTTTTTTTTCAGGGGGGAATTTTGAGTCTGAAATGGGGGGAAAAACATACTTTTTGGAGTGGGGAATGCGTCCGGTTACCGGACGCAAAATCGGCAGATTGACGTCCCTGCTGTATTATGTCACGTCATTTATGATGACTTTTGTAAAGAATAAGTAATATATATTGCAATTGCATGACCATCGCGAAGTATTGTGGTTATTCTGCCGAGTACAGAATAAGCACAATACCAAGTGACGTCATGCAATACATGTTTTGTATTGGAGCCAATGTAAAATCAATACTAGCCGTGCATTAACTGTTATTGCATGGATATTGGATTTATTTTCACAAAGTTTCAACAGAAAAGTATGTTGGTACAATAAGCAATGATGTAAAATCCAAAGACTGTCCACTACAATAACAACATAGTGTTGTAATAGTAATATATATCTAATGAGGTCCAAAGACAACGTAAACATATTATTAGATTATACGAGGGAAACCCAATCAGTTCGATTAATAATCGATGAAGATTCAAAAGGGTGTCTCAGATTATTCTCAATGATCGATGATGGAATTAGATCGATTATGAAACACTACTTTGTTGTTCTCCTGCCTGTAAATTATGGGCATATTGTTGCCCATTCATCCATCCATCTTTTATGTCATTATGTCAATCAAACTGACTTTATACTGCATGATAAATCACTGAGACTTATTTACAATATATGTCAAATAATGACTCCTTTCATTTCATACATAAAACAGATGATTCGCAGCAAGCGGAAATGACTGATAATCCACAGCAACAAGATATGATTGATTCACAGCAAGCGGAAATGACTGATAATCCACAGCAACAAGAAGTGATTGATTCACAGCAAGCGAAAATTACTGATAATCCACAGCAACAAGAAATGATTGATGATATTGAGGAGGATAGTAATGAGGAGTATCAGGAAGAAATAAGGAAGACCATGAAATCAGGTATAAAAATATGCCATCAAATGTCTTTTAAGTTTCATTTTAAAGAATGACCATTTTCTTTCTTTAGTTTTTGTCTCGCCTTTTCGAAGAAAAAAAAGAGACAGGTGTTGCTTTCTCGGCGGCGGCGTCAACATTCAAGTTTTGCGTTTAGGTCATTTTTTTCACAAACTGTATGCACTAGACCTTTCAAACTTTGCTTATAGTTGTATCTTGAGTGGTACTTCGCAACGTGACAAAGCAAATTTGAAAGTGACCTTGACCCTCCAAGCAAAGGGCAGATAACTTAATAATTGTTAGGTTCAACTTTTGCGTTTAGGTCGCTTTTTCACAAACTGTACGCACTTAGGGTTGGATACCGGTACCCGGTATCGGTACAGTATCGAATAGTTACTTCAAAAAGTACCGGTATATACCGTTTCGTAAAGAATCGGTTCCGATCTCGGTATTTCCATAAAAATGAATGCGAAATTCTTATCAAATTGAGGTAATAAAACAACACAACATAAGCGAACACGTCGGCAGCGCGAGTCTAAATTGAAGGTTGACATTTTATATAGACACCGCCCGTTATGGCGAGCTACTCGCGCGATGCCAGGCTTAGTTTTGCATTACATTAAGTTGTTTAGCCTTCATTTTAGATGATGAAAATCAATAATATATCATAATAAACATTTATCGTTAATTTTATTCCATATTTTATCAGAATTTATAAATAAATTATTAAAAATAAAAGTTACGAATCCACGCAGTAACGAATGTGAACAAGTCATTTAATTTCGCGAACATTAGAAAATGGTCGGTGACGGAAATAGAGTTCGCAATTCCCATGTATGGGCTTATTTCGCGAAGAAAACTGATGGTGGAAATTGCAATATTTGCAATAAACTTGTAAAGGGAAAAGGTGGCAACACCAGCAATCTCGAAAAACACTTGAGACTAAAACACAATATTACTCTGAAGCATTGTACCATGTTCGACTCACTTAAAGTCAAAAACCAAACAGGTAATGTCCGCATCGATCCTGAAAAAGCAGACATGTTGATCTTCTTACACAAGAATGCTGACTGAAGCTGAAAATTGAACAATGATGATCAAAATGTACATGTAACTTCTAATCAAAGTGTAGAACTGAAATTGGTGTCTCAAAAACTGTTGATTGTTTCAAGTTTTTCTTTTGTAAGTTAAGGTTTCACTCAAAAAAACTTCTAGTCATTTTAGTCTGAGATTAATCACGAGTCTACTATGATTTATTTGTAATCACTAATATGTGCTTATTAGTTCACTGTTACCTGTTGGAAAAAAAAGTTTGAATACAAAGTTCCATTTACTGGCTTTGAATGTTTATATATTACAATGATTAACAAAGTTCTCCCATATAAATATATTTGATGAAGTGTATCTACAATGATAAAGCATGAGTATAAAACTTACCAAATCATTGCGGGTCAGATGCACTAAAAGCATGATACATGGGAAGTGGTATCAGTATCGGTATCGTTAAAATACCGTATCGTTTCGTTGGTATAAGTATCGGTATCGGACCGGTTCGTGCTTAACGATATCCAACCCTAGACCTTTAAAACTTTGCTTATAGTTGTATCTTGAGTGGTTCATCGCAACGTGACAAAGCAAATGTGGAAGTGACCTTGACCCTCCAAGCAAGGGCAGATAACCTTATAATTTTTACCTTCAACTTTGGCGTTTAGGTCACTTTTTCACAAACTGTATGCACTAAGACCTTTCAAACTTTGCTTATAGTTGTATCTTGAGTGGTACATTGCAACATGACAAAGCAAATGTGGATGTGACCTTCACCATCCAAGCAAAGGGCAGATAACTTTAATTGTTCCATTTACTCACTTTCTCGTGAACTAGAATTATGCACTAGATGTTCTAAACCTAATTTATAGCTTAATCTTTGGAAGAAAACATATTCTGTTTTAACATAGTTGTGTCTTCGGTAGTGCATCTTTTTTTTGGATGCCTGGATTTCATCTATGACCTTGACCTACTTTTTGGAGCTGATGATTTTTTAGCTCTACTGGCCAAAGGCCTTCATTTTTCATCCGATCTTTACCAAACTTTACCAGATTGTTAATATCAATGAAAGCTCGCACAAGTTCAAAAACCAACCAGATCGGATCAATAAAAGCGGAGTTATGGCCCTTGATTTAGTTAAAAATGCTATATTTTGCCTCGACGATAGGGCTTTAATTTTTCATCGAACTTTACCAAACTTTACCAGATATTTTGCCTTTTTTTATTATTATTAGTATATATATATTTGTTTTGTTTTTAATTTTTTTTAATAGATATATATATATATTTTTTTATTTATTTTAATTTTTAGCTCTTCTGATCAGAGATCAGCAGAGCTTATGCCGTCGTCCGTCCGTCCGTCCGTCTGTCTGTAAACTTTTATTTGTAGCGACTACTCCTCTGAAACTACTGGATGGATATTCATGAAACTTTACAGAAATGTTGCCCGTAAAGTCTAGTTGATCCTAGCAAAAATTCATGTTGATGTGAAATCCAAGATGGCCACCAAAGCTAAAAATAGAGTTTTAAAATACAAGTTTGTAGCGACTACTTCTTGAAAACTATAAGTGCTATTGATATGGCACTTCTTCTAAACTGATCAGCATGACATGATGTTGATCCGAGTTGAACGTTATTTTGATTCGACGTTAAACATGGCTGCCAGTGGCCATCTTTGGTTACATAGAGTTATATAGTAAAAACTTGTAGCGACTACTCCTCTGAAACTACCTGACGGATGTTCATGAAACTTCACATGAATGTTGCTCGAGATGTCTAGTTGATCCTAGAAAAATTTCAGGTGGGCCGGAAATTCAAAATGGCCGCCACGGCTAAAAATAGATTTTTAAAAAATAAGTTTGTAGCGACTACTTCTTGAAAACTATAAGAGATATTGATATGGGACTTTTTCTAAAATGATCAGCATGACATGATGGTTATCCGAGGGTTATCCGAGTCGAAAATATTTTGATTCAACGTTAAACATGGCTGCCAGCGGCCATCTTTGTTTACATAGAGTTATATAATGAAAACTTGTAGCGACTACTCCTCTGAAACTACTCGACGGATTTTCATGAAACTTCACAGGAATGTTGCTCTTAATGTCTAATTGATCCTAGCAAAATTTCAGATCTGCCAGAAATTCAAGATGGCCGTCACAGCTAAAAATAGATTTTTAAACAATAAGTTTGTAGCGACTACTTCTTGAAAACTATAAGTGATATTGATATGGGACTTTTTCTAAAATGATCAGCATGACATAATGTTAATCCTTGTGGAAAATTATTTTGATTCGACGTTAAACATGGCTGCCAGTGGCCATCTTTGGTTACATAGAGTTATATAGTAAAAACTTGTAGCGACTACTCCTCTGAAACTACTTGACGGATGTTCATGAAACTTCACAGGAATGTTGCTCTTGATGTCTAGTTGATCCTAGAAAAATTTCAGGTTGGCCGGAAATTCAAGATGGCCGCCACAGCTAAAAATAGATTTAAAATAAATAAGTTTGTAGCGACTACTTCTTCAAAACTATAAGAGATATTGATATGGGACTTTTTCTAAAATGATCAGTATGACATGATGTTGGTCCTTGTCGAAAATCATTTTGATTTGACGTTAAACATGGCTACCAGCGGCCATCTTTGTTTACATAGAGTTATATAATGAAAAATTGTAGCGACTACTCCTCTGAAACTACTTGACGGATTTTCATGAAACTTCACAGGAATGTTGCTCTTAATGTCTAATTGATCCTAGCAAAATTTCAGGTCGGCCGGAAATTCAAGATGGCCGCCACGGTTAAAAATAGATTTACAAAAAACAAGTCTGTAGCGACTACTTCCTGAAATCAAAATCAATCAGTAGAGCTTCAAGGTCATTGACCTCTTGTTAGAAAGGGCCAGAATTTGCTTTTTTACATTGTTACATAGTGTTATAGGGGAACAAATTGAAAATCTACTCTGAAACCACGAGGCACGGAGCTTAGATACATGTATTTGGCATGTAGCGTTGTGTAGTTGACCCCTACCAAGGTTGTTGAAATCATGAGCCCTGGGCCAAAATTTGCCCCGCCCCTGGGGTCACTTGATTTTACATAGAGTTACACGTATATAAGAAAAAACTTCAAATCTCCTTTGAAACCACATGACATAAAGCTTATAGATACTTGGCATGCTTGATTGTCTAGTGGACCTCTACCGAGATTGTTCAAATCATCACCCCTGGGCAACCCTTGGGTGACTTGATTTTAGAGTTATATGGGAAAAAATTGTTTCAAATCTTCTCTGAAACGGCACAGAGCTTAGATATTTAGAATGTAGCATTATCTAGTGGACCTCTACTAAGATTGTTCAAATCATGACCCCTGTGACAAAATTGGCCCAGACTCTGAGGTCACTTGATTTGTATGGAAAAAAAGTCTTCTTTGAAGCTGCAGCAATGAAATTTGAAACATGGATACAGTTTTGCATTCGGATTTCAGCTTTGACCTTGACCTACTTTCTTGTTTTTGGAGCTACAGCAATGATATTTGAAACCTGTGTACAGCTTTGCATGTAGATTTCAACTTTGACCGTGACTGAGCTTGTTCTTGACCTACTGACCTTCTTGTTTTTGAAGCTGCAGCGATGAAATTTGAACCATATTTATAGTTTTGCATGCAGATTTCAACTGACCGTGACTGACCTTGACCTACTGACCTACTTTCATTATTTTAAGCTATAACAATGAAATTTTAACCGTGTGTAAAGTTTTGTTTCTAGATTTCAATTCTGACCTTGGCTAATCTTCAACTTGCCCTATCATTGTTTTCGAAGCTACTACACTATGAAGAGCAATGTAACTCAGGCGAGCTATATAGGGCCATTATTGCCCTCTTGTTTGAAAGTTTGAAGTCAGTGCTGCAGTGGAAGTTTTAGTTTGGTTAGAATGTTACTTTACAAAATAAACATTGTTTTTCTAGATACACTATGAAAAATGTTCAGTTAACCAAAAATGAATATAAAATAGAAAATTTTCAAAATATATATTGCTGAATGCTTACTGATTAGGTATCCGAAATACATGTATGTCCCAATTAATAGGGCTGGACTGTTCTCCTTTTGCAGTTTTTGAATGCAATATTGCAAAAGAAAAGAGATAAGAAATGGTGAAAACCTAGTCAAACAACTATCAGCTGAATGTTACTTTTGTTGTTCTTCTTTTTATATGCTTTTTATAGGCAAAGGCGCTATAATGGGTTTCCTCCAGAAGTACAACCAATTTTCACTGGCTGGATTAGACATACATGAACAGTACCAGAAAGTTAGAAGCAAACTTTTCAACGACCGGAAAACGTTAAGAAATAAAGCTGAAAAAACTTTTAAAATGTGTACTTAAAGGAAACACAAATTGTTTGAATGTTATCCTGACTTTTATGTGAAAGAAAATGTGTGCTTACTTTAGCTCACCAGAGCACTTTGAGCTCAAGGTGAGCTTTTGTGACCACTTGATGTCCCTCATCTGTTCATCCATGCGTCAGCCAGTCAAAAAATTAAATGCCAAGCAATTATTATTGTTGCTTGATGCCCAACTTGGTAAACATGTAAACATGATGTTCACATAGTAAACTTAGCATTTATTGTTGCTTAATGTCATACTTGGTTAACATGTAAACATGATGTTCACATAGTAAACTTAGCACTTATTGTTGCTTAATGTCATACTTGGGGAAACATGTAAACATGATGTTCACATAGCAAACTTAGCACTTATTGTTGCTTAATGTCATACTTGGTAAGCATGTAAACATGATGTTCACATAGTAAACTTAGCACTTATTGTTGCTTAATGTCATACTTGGGAAACATGTAAACATGATGTCCACAAAGTAAACTTAGCACTTATTGTTGCTTAACGTCATACTTGGTAAGCATGTAAACATGATGTCCACATAGTAAACTTAGCACTTATTTTTGCTTAATGTCATACTTGGGAAACATGTAAACATGATGACGTTCACATAGTAAACTTAGCACTTATTGTTGCTTAATGTCATACTTGGGAAACATGTAAACATGATGTTCACAAAGTAAACTTAGCACGTATTGTTGCTTAATGTCATACTTGGGGAAACATGTAAACATGATGTTCACATAGTAAACTTAGCACTTATTGTTGCTTAATGTCATACTTGGTAAGCATGTAAACATGATGTCCACAAAGTAAACTTAGCACTTATTGTTGCTTAATGTCATACTTGGGAAACATGTAAACATGATGTTCACATAGTAAACTTAGCACTTATTGTTGCTTAATGTCATACTTGGTAAGCATGTAAACATGATGTTCACATAGTAAACTTAGCACTTATTGTTGCTTAATGTCATACTTGGGAAACATGTAAACATGATATCCACAAAGTAAACTTAGCACTTATTGTTGCTTAATGTCATACTTGGGAAACATGTAAACATGATATCCACAAAGTAAACTTAGCACTTATTGTTGCTTAATGTCATACTTGGTAAGCATGTAAACATGATGTTCACAAAGTAAACTTAGCACTTATTGTTGGTTAATGTCATTCTTGGGAAACATGTAAACATGATGTTCACATAGTAAACATAGCACTTATTGTTGCTTAATGTCATACTTGGGAAACATGTAAACATGATGTTCACATAGTAAACATAGCACTTATTGTTGCTTAATGTCATACTTGGGAAACATGTAAACATGATGTTTACATAGTAAACTTAGCACGTAGCGTTGCTTAATGTCATACTTGGGAAACATGTAAACATAATGTTCACATAGTAAACTTAGCACTTATTGTTGCTTAATTTCATACTTGGGAAACATGTAAACATGATATCCACAAAGTAAACTTAGCACTTATTGTTGCTTAATGTCATACTTGGGGAAACATGTAAACATGATGTTCACATAGTAAACTTAGCACTTATTGTTGCCTAATGTCATACTTGGGAAACATGTAAACATGATGTTCACGTAGTAAACTTAGCACTTATTGTTGCTTTATGTCATACTTGGTAAGCACGTAAACATGATGCTCACATAGTAAACTTAGTTTGAATTTAGTAGTAAAGTACACAAGTTTGTTTACTTTCATAATAAATCAATACCATAGGACTTTGTTGTTTTTTTTTTCTTTTTTACATCATCTTTCAAATTTTGTTCGATGTAAAATTGTAAAAAAATAATTTGTTCGATTCTGTCCGTCAGTCCGTCCGCAGTTTGGTGTTCGGTCCATAACTTCATAATGCATGTCCAATTTTCAAATAACTTGACATGAGTGTTTATCACATCAAGACGACATGTTGCGTTTAAGAGCCAGGTCCGTAGCCTAAAGGTCAAGGTCACACTTAGGGCTTAAACACTACTACACGGTGTTATATAGCAGAATTTCGTGTCTGGTCTGTATCTTCAACATGGATTTTTCAATTTCAATATAACTTCACACAAGTGTTACCCATACCATGAGGATGTGTCATAAATAACACCCAGCCGCCTACTCTGAAGGTCACTCAAAGTCACAGTGTTATATAGCAGTATTTGTGTCCGGTCTGTTTCTTCCACATGAATGGACCAAACTACTTAAGGGATTGATTTTAAAATTCATTTATGTCTTCAGGTGGACTCAATCAGGGTAGATAACTGGACTGAATTTATGATAAAATACCTCCCTTTATTTTTTATTTAAACGGATATTTCTCAGCATCTACTGATGGGATTGGTTTGAAACAAACTTCATTTATGTCTGAAAGAGTCGTATTCGATAACTCTTGACTGGACTGTTACATAAATTACCTCCCTTTTTGGACTTAGAATATTTAGTAAACTTAAGCTTCGATTTTTGTGTCCATATGGAAACTTTTATAGTGTATTGTTGCCATCCGGTAGGGGACTTTGTATTGCATGGCAATACTTCCTTCACTTGTTTGGACCGAAGTAGCACTGACATCACTGACATGCACATGTATATCTTTCAAAACTAGTGCCACAGTGTATGATTGGATAGTGCTTGATGTGAACACATTGATCATAAACTCCTCAATTGCATCATTCAAAACAGTGGTCCCTTTAATATTTATATACATGGTCCCCTTAAAAAATATACACCAGTCCACTTAAGCCATACTGAAGAGTTAACAAAACATTAAGAGGACCAAAATAATTGTATATTTTTGCTGTTGATGTTTTTGTTAAAAAACAAACAGTAAAGCATTACAATGACGGGCTTAAGTACATAAAATGAACAAAATGAGCCCCAAATAATGAATATAAAAAATATACAAATTGTCCCCCAAAAGCAGAAAATTTAGGATGGTCCACTTATTGCAGAAAACAGGACTATATATATATATATATAATTATATTTCCTTACATATTTTTCTTTAGGGACAGCAGCTACAATAAACAACTTTACCCTTAACCCAAAGGATATCTTAATGTGATTAACCGGCTCCACCATGATACCGGCTATAGGATTCCAAATTGTCCAGTTGACATGGATTTTGGTACAGATACCTTTGTCAACACATGTGACTTGTGTGTTACGCTCAAACTACAGCCAAATATGTCACCTGATGATGCTGTTTTGCATTACACTGAACTTTTCATCATAATTGTTATTTAGATCTGCAAGTTTTGTTTGTAAAGTGTTCTGGCACCTTCATTTTTTTAGCTCACCTAAGCACTTCGTGCTCAAGGTTGAGCTATTGTGACCACTCTTCCTCCGTTGTCCGTCGTCCGTCAACTTGTCTACCTGATATAGGCCACAATTCTTGAACAATCTTAAGCAAACTTGCACAGATTATATATGACCATAACATCTCTGATGAGTTTGATAATGAGCAAGATAGGACCAGTAACACCCGAGTTATCGCCCCTGAATTAAGCAAAAAATGCATTTCATCTTGTTTACATGATAGAGGCCACATTTCTTGAGCAATCTTAACTAAACTTGCACAGCTTGTATATGACCATAAGGCAAGTTCGAAAACCAGCTGTATCTGGCGAAAAACACTGGAGTTATGTCCCCTTGAATTATTAAAATATGCTATATTCAGCCGTGTGAACACACTAGTGTATTTGATCTTTACTATCCTTATTATCAGCTTATGACAAGAGCCAACGGTTTAATATTTTTTATTTACACTCAGCTTATGGTGCTCTACCAGATTTGTTAAATTGGTGACCCTGGGGTCAAATTTGGTACCGCCCCTGGGTGAAATGTAGAACTTTGAGTGTTTATATTAACGGAAGTTTGAATTATACTAATGAAACTTTATGGTTAGGTAGTTTATATGAACAAGAAGCTTGGGATTGTATTTGGGTTCACTGGGGTCAAGGTCACTGCTAATTAAAAATAGAGAAATGGTTTGCGCTCAGATATTTGAATGAAACTGAAAGCTTATATGAATAGGAAGCTTGGGATTGCAATTGGAGTCACTGGGGGTCAAGGTAACTGTTACTAAAAATAAAACAATGGTTTCCGCTTAATAACTTTAGTTAGGAATGTGATATTGTCTTGAAACTTGGTGTGTAGGTAGCTAGTATAAAAAGCAAGTTTGGGATTATTGTAGGGGCCACTGGGATCAAGGTCAAGGTCACTGTTACTTATATTAGACAAAACTGGTTAAAGCTCAATAACTTTAGTGAAGACTGAGATAAAGAAATGAAACTTTATGGGTAGGTAGCTTATATGAAAAAGGAAGCTTGGGATTGTACTTGGAGTTACTGGGGTGAAGGTCACTGTTACTAGGAAACTGGTAGGGGACATTGTATTGCAATGCATACTTCTTGTTCATCTTGTTAACACAACAGAAGCCACATTTCATGAGCAATCTTAATCAAACTTGCACAGATTGTACATTACCATAATATTTTGGAGAAGTTTGATAATGGGCCAGTACTCAGGTGAGCGATATAGGGCCATTTTGACCCTCTTGTCATCGGATCATTACCAAAATCTAGTCACATATGATGGTGTTTTATATACTGTAGATGTTCTGATACACCACTTTGAAAGCTTGAAAAATATTGTTGAAAAAATTAAGCTAAGCAATGTTAATTGTCAGTCATTTTTTACGTAAATGTCAAGGTTATGGTCACATATGCTGATGTTTTATGTATAGAAGACGTCTTGATAAACCAAATCCATTGTAGTTTAAAAGATATTGTTGAAAGAAAAAATGTTAAACATGTTGTCGTTGTGATGACTATGTATAGCTTTCGCTATTAAAAGCGGCCATGCAAAACCTTGGAGTAAAAAGTGAGACCAGTCTGGGAATTAGCATACTCCACTAAATGGTGTCATTAATCATAAATATTAATACGATGATTTCAAGCTTTAATTACCTTGTGGTAGTTTTATCAAGCAGTGGTGTTTATAACGCTACTAAAAAATGACAGGCAAAGCTTTAAAAGCCATGGGATCTTTTGATTTCTATTACAAAGGATTTAAAAGTACCTGTTCATATGTTAAATCTATTTGGTACTTATCATGCTTATGTGACTTCAATATTATTCTTGTGAAAAATTCAACATATATAGATGTTCTTTTTCATTTATAAAATTATCAACTGTAATGAATAGTTTAGGTTAGATGTTGATAAGAAACACACTTTTGTTAATTGGGCATCCAAAGTAAAAGACCGTCTCAAAATGATGACTTTCACATTGTTTCATTTAATATTAAAATGTTTATACCAGAACTAAGAAATATATTGATTGATGTTTATAAACAAGTATTATGTAATATACTTTCATGTTCATCTCTCACACTGTTTATGTTTAAAAATATAATGTTGTAATATTGGCATTTATCACATTAACATGCGGTGTGGGAGTGTAATAACACCATTCAGTATTTTCGATATTCCACTAGTGGTATAACATGACGTTAATGACGTCATGGATGTCACGTTAATGTACGTTTTCTGACGTAATGTGACGGTGTATGTTATGTGATAAATAGAATTTAACCTTCGTTCTCATTCATTATTAAATTTATTAAACTCGTTAGCAAAAATGTTATAATGCTCGGCAAGAGCCTTGCATTATATCATTTTGCCACCTCTTTAATAAATTCAATAATGAATGAGCACTAATGTAAGATTTTCTATATATTGATATTTCACAGCCGCGAAATATATTTTGGCTTGAAAGACTATATGATGGCTGTTTGAAATAAATATCGCCGAAGATCAGTTGAGACATAAAATACTACTAAAGTTAAACAAACTATTTATATCAGCATGATGAACTGGCTTCAACACAACAATCTTAGATATGCACCAAAAAAGTATGCTCATTTATAGCCATTTCCATTAGACTATTTCTCTGGGTCATTTTCTTGGTCGAAACATGAACATGATGGTAGAAAATCGCCTCGAAGTAAATTCATACAAACACCTCAGTAATAACTACTTCATTTATTATTGTATCTCTAAACAATTTGAAAGTTGTGATTCAGCATTAAAATGTTTAGAATATCTGAGTTGTTTTTATCTATAAGCACTTCCATTTTAATATACTTGATTGGGAATTAGAATGTTAACACAGAGTATGACTTTCAGCATTTAATTGACAACCAGTTAAACATATAAATAAAACCTTGTTTTGTCGAATTTATTTTATATTTTTATTACATGTACTATATCAGTGATATCACTTCTTCTGAATATATCTAGTAAAAGTTTCATAGAATCTATCCGTTGAAATAAAGATATAGAATCCAAATTTCTCTCTCTCCATGAAACTGCGGATATATATATATATATATATATATATATCTCATATAGCCCTCGGGCTAAAGCCTTCGGGTCAATATTGGGGTCTCGGGCAGATTCGATTGGAAATAACCTATCGCCCATATATTAATCTGTAAGTATTACACCACCATGCAAAGTTTATTTACATGTGAACATGATGAACTGTATTCCGATAAATCTTGAAGGACATTCAGGAACCTGCTCACAGATATTTTGCATCATAATGAATGATACTAAATATACTATCTTCTCGCTATAGTTTATTGTTTAGAACAGTTTATAGGTTAGAACGACTCATTGTAAATTAGAAGGTACGATATCCACTGCTCGGTATGAAGTAAATGAAGTCCTACGTTAAATTTGATCGCTTAAATATCCTATTTCAACATGAGCTGGTGAAAATGAAATTACAAATAAATACCCGTCTACCAAGTGGAATGCCATTTAAGTTTAGCAACTTATAGTTTTAAAGATATACCTGTAAAATGAATTCTTATCAGTGAATATGTTTGTGCAAAATTATTGACATTCAGTTATGAATTGCAGTACATTTATAAACAGTTCTTTGCCAAGGTCATCTTGGATGTCATAAAGTGGTAGTACAGCGGTTGTTAAGCGCCGAAGATCCTCATCTGAAATTGGACATGATATCTGTGTGACATTGACTTGTGGTTTTAAGGCTTCTGCCTGTTGTTGTTGTGTAGATGGGAACAATTCTTCCATCGCAGTGAGATTGGTGTTGCTAAGCTCTAGTGATTTTTTCACAAACATCTGGTTGGGTGTCATGTGATGTTCAGTTCGGAAAGGGTGATTATTCCACTGGGATCTGAACATTTCCAAATCTCTATTAAGCCTTGGCAAAAACACGTAGTGCAACGCCCATAAATACACAGCATCATCGGGGTTCAAGATACCAAGGTGTTCTAGGAAATGAAAGAAATCATATTAAACATTTGTAACACCACTCCACATATCTACCCAGGATCTTTCGATACGTTGATTGCTTGTGCTTTTACCACGAATGGAAGATCCTCTCCCTGGTCCTCTTAACAGCTCCATTACTATACATGCGTCATTGTTCTCCCGACCTTGATCCACTCGAAGTCTTGATGGTACTCCATACATAGATGTAGCACAAAGAAAATTGGAAGAAACTAAAGCAAAGTATATAAATTGCAGCAGGTCCCAGACTGCACATGGTTAAAGCACAGTATATAAATTGCAGCAGGTCCCAGAGTGCACATTGTTAAAGCACAGTATATAAATTGCAGCAGGTCCCAGACTGCACATTGTTAAAGCACAGTATACAAATTACAGCAGGTCCCAGACTGCACATGGTTAAAGCACAGTATATAAATTGCAGCAGGTCCCGGACTGCACATTGTTAAAGCACAGTACATAAATTACAGAAGGTCCCAGACTGCACATGGTTAAAGCACAGTATATAAATTGCAGAAGGTCCCAGACTGCACATGGTTAAAGCACAGTATATAAATTGCAGCAGGTCCCAGACTGCGCATTGTTAAAGCACAGTATATAAATTGCAGCAGGTACCAGACTGCACATGGTTAAAGCACAGTATATAAATTGCAGAAGGTCCCAGACTGCACATGGTTAAAGCACAGTATATAAATTGCAGCAGGTACCAGACTGCACATGGTTAAAGCCCAGTATATAAATTGCAGAAGGTCCCAGACTGCACATGGTTAAAGCACAGTATATAAATTGCAGCTCGTCCCAGATTGCACCTGGTTACAACCATTAGAAAAAAAAGATACATATGAGGTTGGGTTGTCTGTGCATTAACAATTGCACATTCCGCGTACTAAAGTCACCCATACTCGTGAACATTCGTACGGCCTTTCAGTTGGTAACAGGAGAAATTCTAATGTTTTAGGAGTAAGTAGGTCAAAGGTTAAGGTTTCCTGATAAGGAAATGAGCATTTCATATGATACATTAAATATTGTAACACCTATACACATAAAATATTACCCTTTTTGAGAGAAGTTAGCCATTACTTTTAGGTCTGTTACATTGGGTTTAATTGGTAAAATAACATTGTCAGCATGAGCCCATATGGATATTCGCATTCCACAGATTAATGCCCGATGTATAACACCCTTGCTAGTTAAACTGCCCAGGTACATTGGTCTTGAGGAGGAACCCATTGCTTTTGTGTCAGTAGGTCATCAAGGTCACATTGGGGTTAGTAGGGCAAAGGTTCAGGTCCCAGTGCCCAATAATGAAGCAAATAAATTATTTATATTTAGTTTTGGTAGTTTGTTTTGCGATGATATTGAAGTATAACACTACAAAGATCAGCCAGACGTTGTATAAAACCGCGTAGCTAGCGAAACGGTTTTATACAAAATTAGCAGCCATTTTGCAACAATAACCACAATTAATTTTATGGTTTAGTAATGTTATAAAAAACATAACAAACAGCTGTTTGATACATGTGATAGGCCTCACTATTTTGGAATGTTCCTGTTAAATATGTTTGATGTAATTGTGGGGGTAATGTTTGCCTTTTTATGAAAAGAAATACAACCACACGTGTGTCTTCTCTATTTCGAGAGTAACTGCACTTGTTATGCCCCGCCACGGAAATGGTGCGTGCTACCCTTGTCCGTCCGTCCGTCCTTCCATTACTCAGATACAACAGCTAATGAATTTTTTTTCTCTCAATTATTAACAGCCATACAGCTTTCAAACTTCATAAACACTGTCATTTAAAAGACAGCAACATGTTCAAGAATTTCAGTGAGAATGACATTTAGTAATATTTTCACACTTTATTGAATTGTTTATGTAACTGACCATGCTTACGCTAGGCATCCGTGACCTATGGACACATTTCTGGTTTTTAGTCCCCTACCGGACCGGGAGGGGACTTTAGGTTTGCACCCCGTCCGTCCGTCTGCCATCTTTTTGTCCGGCACAAATGTTCACCATAAGGTCCGAAGCTCGAAGGTCAAGGTCACACTTGGAGGTTAAAGGTCATAAATAGGCTTGTCCGGGCTGTAACATTGTCATGCATCGTGGGATTTTGAAATAACTCCGAACAAATGTTCACCATAATGAGACGGCGTGTCGCGCGCAAGGCTAAAAGGTCAAGGTCACAATACCTTTAGAATACAGGAACACATACTTTGCAGCTAAACATGGTAAGATATTCAATATTCCTTGCATGATCATTCACATGGCTACATTGAACCTTTCATATGGGTACATTCAAAGATACCTGTTTCTTCAATAACTTCAGAATTAACAAACTGGCTAACAACTTTATTTCTTTGAAACTTTTGCAATTATTGTGTTGACGAAACACAGTAACCTTTGACAGCAGTTTGACATTTGTGCAATTATTGTGTTGACAAAACAGTAACCTTTGACAGCAGTGCAGCTTCTAAATTGCTAATTTTGCACAATACCTGGTAGGGGACTATGGCCGTCCCTCGGACTGCTTCTTGTTAAATATTGTTTAGGAAAATTACAGTTAACGTTTAAGGATATTCCTAAATAATCGGTAAAATTGTTAATTATTATCCTATAGATATAAATCATTTAAATAGGTGGAATCAATCTTTGATAAATCAAAATGGTGATTTAAATCAGTGATACCACCTTGAGTAATATCACAAACTTGGACTATACACCAAAACTAACGGTATCCTGTATGATGTTCATTTCTTACCTGATAAGTTTCAGATTGCCGTCTATATGCCAGAGTGAATTTGGTCCTGCCACTTGATACGGACGTCTATGTATATTCTGCACAGACCTTAGAGCTGCTCCTCCCGGATCCACTGCATTCAGCGAATCTCTGACACGAGAACGTTGTACCTATTCATTATAATATTTGTTTTGCAATTTATAATTTAATTACTAACAATCTTGAAAAAGTCATAGAAAGAAATTAACCACTTCAATCTAAGATGATTGTTTTTGGACGTGGTAACAACATCCTGGCAGCCCGCCCTCTGCCTTATCTCAAAAAGCAGGGAAATAAGCATACTTCCATTCGTGCATGCGTATACTCTCAATATTAACATATAGTTTAGACGCATGGATCAAATGTGTGAATACTGATACATTGTGTGTGTGTATGTGTGTAGTTCTAAGGATTATAGTCCCTCCGCCAAGCAACCAACAGGCGTCCTACATGAAGTTATAGGCACAACTGAGTCTCGACTTTTGTGTGATGTGGTGATATGTCTACTTAAAGCGGCGAACTCAATGGTTGCTTTATAGTGCTGCCACACTGGAATACTACGCCGTACAAACTATTATACTGCTGGCCATCAGTCGGGCTCTCACTGCATTCGGTCCAATCCGCTGGTTGGCTCCAATTAATTGCTGAATTTTCTCGTCCAGACTGTCATTGTCCATTCCAGTGTATTTATCTTTAATACTGATACTCAGTGCTGAACAAAATAAATATGATCACTGTAAATAAGGTCTGCTCAAAGTGTAATAAAACGTCTAAATAAAACGTTCACATTTTTTGTCTTATTTAACCATATGTTTAAATACATTATTGGTGCAATTCAATTAATCAGCAGTTTATAACATGCAAAAACAATTTGATTTCTTCCACTATTGTATGGTTGAACAAATGCAAGATATGAAGACAAACTCAAATTTGATGAGTTAAAAAACTACGATAGTGTATCGCCTTTAATCTATATCGTTTGTAGGACTAAATGTTTGTAATTAGGTCTGTGGCAAAATATATAGAGATTATTTAACTGCTGGGATCGATTATAGGGAATTCCTTCACGAGTGGTAGACGTGTTTTTTTTTTTCACGAACGAGCTTATGCGAGTGAGTGAAAAAACAAAAGTCTACCATCGAGTGAAGGATAACCCAATAATCGATCTCAGCAGTTAAATAATCTATTTATTACATGTTAAGTCAGTTTATATCTGTTTTACCAGTGTTAGTGTTCGCTTTTCTGAACGTTATCGACGTTAACAACACTATTGACGACGTTAGTTATTAATATTTAGCGATTATGAATATTTTTGCACTAAGAAATCCCGATATTTCACCCATAGAAATGTAATAAAGCGTTTTACCAGTTAATTATAAAGCTACTGTATTTATCTAAGCCAAAGTCAGTTTGCTTTAAAAGCTTTAAGGGACGCAGCTATGGATATACAGAAATCTTGAAGTTTGTATCAAGAATCAAATTTATAATAGCGACCAGTACTGTATAGTTTTAAATTTAAACCTGTTTGCATAAAATAAAACTTTGAGTATTATATTTTCTTTGGTATTCAACCAAGTGTTTAATATATTATTGATGCTATATACTCTGCAGTTAGTTACATGTAGGAACAGTTTGTTTTGGACTATTTCAATATTTAATATTAATGATTGCAAATACGGAAGTCTTATAGAAAATATAACGGGACGCCGTATCAAGATTGTCATATGTCCCTTTAATGTTTCACTTACGATAATCTTCGTTTCACTGTCGTTGAAGACACTCCGAGCATGGAGGCAATTTGTGTTGTTGAAAAATCTAAACCAATAAAGAACTCCAACTGCTCCCTTGATATTGCAAATCAATTCTGCAGCTACGATTCAGAAGGTTAGATAGAATCATTTTAACTGGATGTGCATGGGATTCCTGTTGGTGTCGTATTCTTTGGTATTGGTCATTACGTGGTCCGAGTATTAACTTTCATACCCCAACCAACCCCAACCAACCCCTTCTCAAAGAAGCGAAAAGGGGGTTGGTTGGGGTATGAAATAGAACCTTAATTTCGGCTTAAAAGGTTTGGATATTGTAAAATTAAAACATTTAATAGGTAATTTTAGACAGTTTATCACAACTTTTCAGTAAAAAATGCTTTTAAACATGCTTTATTGTCGAAATATCCGTAACAAAATCCTTCTATATAAGCTTTCCCATCGCCTAATGGAATAAAGCCAGGACCACGTAATGGCACCGTAAAACATCATATAACAAACATAATATATAGTGTGATACAATATAATGTGTTGCGATACAGTTACACCATAGTTAATTAATCATATTCGATTATCACAATGTAAAGCACTGTGTAATTTACAATAAGTTACCATGACTTGGCTCTGACACTTTTTGAAACTCTTGCTTCAACAAACTAAGATCTCTTTTCAGTGTTGCTGAAACACCCTCATCCAGTATGTCGCCACTAGCTCGGTCAATATTCCTTTCTAAGGTCTCCAATCTAAAAGATGATCGAAACAAAAATCATAAACCAAAACCTATTAAGAAACAACAGGGTATGTTGGCGCATTATACGCTTATAATAGGGGTTGGGGAGGGTCGGGGGTCCAGATGGGATGTCGGAGTTTCCGGGTCACGGCTAGAAAAATAATACATGTGTTTCTGGTTACACGATCGTCATTATGTTTTAACACCGACCGTACACTTGTTAGGGATTAATCATCACTGATGATTGATGTTTTGTACTATTTAAGAAAACATTTTTCATGATTTTATTGTAGGCTTTACTTGCCAGAAACATAAAATCTCTACTCGACTACATAGAACAAAACAAAAATATTAGTTTATAGTATGTTTTCAGAGAAATCTTGAAAATCTCTCAGAAATATTACGATAACATCCGGAAAATCACATTTCACAAAAGCAGACTGGCTTAATCATGATAAAGATAGAGAAGAACATTGAACAATGGAATGGCCTCAATAGAGAATTAAAGTTTCCTCTCATTTGTCTTGTTTTCTTGTGTAATATATCAAAACCCCTCAACACACCTAGCTGTAAAGTACGTAACGTGCATCAGATGGAAGCCAGGAACAATGCTAACAATCTCATTCTGTAGATAGAGAAAGCATGGAATCGGAATCCGTCTCCTGTCTCTTTATGTTTATCCTCTCTCTTTATCCCAAACTATCTCCTCTGTGTATTAAAGCTACGTTTATGAATTAACAATTTTAATTAAAGAGACCTTGACGTTAACCTTGAATTTTTAAAACTTTTACGGTACCTTAGTTTTCATAATGGTCAAAATTGAAAATCATTATTAAGTATGAATTAATGCTGACAAATAAATATAGTTTATAATGTACAGGTTCGCCTAATGAATGGAATTGAATTGTATTTTATAATCGCACCAACAGCTAAGGTCATATGACGACCCCAGTTGCCCCTACGGGCATTTGTCGTAAACGGGCGGGCACCCAAGTAGAACCACCGACATTCCGCAAGCCAGCTGGATAGCTTCCACACATAAAGATTCCTTTTCTCATGTGGACTCGAACCCGCAGCGGTGAGGTGCAAGTGATTTCAAGTCAGAGGCTCTAACCACTCGGCCACGCACGACCCACTGAAACTGTGAAAATGTGTCTAAACATGGTCCCTTGTTGTTGATTTATATAGCATCAATACTATTTTCTAGCAATGGACGAATTTAAAATATTTTTTTTTTGATAATAAAAAAGAATATAGATGCATGTGTTTTATGTTCAAGTCCCGTTATTAAATAGTGTAGGGACAGCAACCTCAGAGTCAGAGGGAGATTGTATATAACATATATATAGAAATATAGAAAAAAACAATACATAGTCTACACACATTGTACAAATGAATCTTTTATTCAATGTTTACAATACCCCGAAGAGAATAGTGGTAGTCAGCCTCTCCATCCCTGAAAATAGAGCAACGTTTCTTTTCCGCGTCGTTTTAAACTTAAAATTGAAACACTTACCAATTTTGCATATATTTAGCAGAACTAAGCAGAAACACATGTCTTCCTGTTTTTCTTATGAAATGTAAAACGTTGCAAGACACACATTTAATTCTACCGAAGAAACGACTCGGTACAATACTGACATTTCACGCACTAGCGTTGGAGTTTTTACATCTAGATCTAGTCAAATGGTATTGTTTAGTGATACATTGATGTGTGCATAATTTGTTCTTCAATGAGGAAATTCGATCAGCGGCACAGGGTGTGGTACCACCCCCTCCCGTACCACCCCCCACAACCTTTTAGACTATTTTTCTTAGGGGTTATGGAAGGGGTGGTACAACACCCTGTGATAGTTTTGCTAAAACAGCGTCGATAGCAACGTTGTTGTTACCAAAAGCGCGTCAAGGATGCAGCGCGCGAGAGGCGCCGATGCGGCTCGATACAGTAAGGTTCAAATCACTCGCTGTTATTATAGGTTCGGAATCGTTAGGAAAAATGTTCACTAGGCCTACTGGGCATATGTAGGAATGAACTGGAACCAATAAAACGTGTACAAAATGGGTCATTTGTGACATTCTTACCGTGTTACACAATAGGTCCTTGTTTCATTTGGTAGCCGATCTGAAAGGGCTAGGCGTACACAGTCATTTACAATGGCCTTTGCTCTACGAAGAAATGAGGATGATGATGCATTTTTTGCATTTAAACGCTCCTGTATCGTCTGTACCCTGCGCGCCATCTTGTGCAACTTCTGGCCAATGAAATGATGTTCTTATTTTACGCGTAACTTAAGCAGCCAATGAAGTGACGATCTTATGTTACGCGTAACTTAAGCAGCCAATAAGATGAATTCTTATGTTATGCATAACTTAAGCAGCCAATGAAATGATGTTCTTATGTTACGCGTAACTTAAGCTTTGGTTACGCGTAACATAATATCTTATGGCCCTGGCGGCCAGAACGGCATCATTTACGCTGCGTTAAGTGTGGTTATGCGTAACTAAGGCCTATGTTACGCGTAACTTAAGCCTATGTTACGCGTAACATAAGAAGCTCATTTCATTGGCTACTTAAGTTACGCGTAACATAATTTGGTTACGCGTAACATCTTTAGCGTTATGACAATGATGGCTAACCATACGCGTCACGCTAGTATAACGTAACCAATATGATGACCTTCGATATACATTCCAGTAATGCAGCGAAGCAGTATACGGGATGTTGCGAATGCCCCAGGTCACGAGCATTTATTCAGGTTAAATATCGTAACAGAATAGAACAGAACATGTATAGAAGAAGAAGAAGATTATTTATTCACCTCGTAATATGTGACCTCCTGCATGTGAGCCAAAGCCACCCCCGCTGGACCGTGGTTGAGAGGAATTCAGACGAATGTTTGTATTAAAGTAGCTATCCGCCAACAACAGTCAAATTTTACAACACGTGAGAATCCACACTCCATAGACACACCACAGCCAAACCAAACTCCATAACAATTATTGAGTTACCAACATAGAATTCATTTTACGCATACGATCTCTCTGATGTTTATGATGTTTATAAACGATATTGTATCAAACGTTAACTCTGATTTAGAATACATTTATACGATAGATGCTCTTGAAATTGTCATGCTTCTTTACGCGGACGATGCCGTAGTCGTTGCTTTATGTCCCGATACGTTACAGTCTATGGTGAACGACATAGAAACATATTGTCGCACATGGAGTCTGAAAATAAATACAGCAAAAACAAAAATAATGATCTTTGTAAAAAGGTCGTCACACAACATATGAGTTCATACTAAATAATATAACATTAGATGTAGTTAATTCCTTTAAGTATCTTGGGATTCACTTTTTAAAAACGGTAATTGTTTTAGAACGCAAAAAAGATTGGCACAACAAGCATCGTTTTGCACTCCATAATCTTTTCTCTTTAACTAAATAGAATTACCCATTTCTGAGAAATACAATTTTTTTGACACTTTAGTAGCATCTGTATTAAATTATAGTTCGGACGTTTGGGGATCACATGATGCAAAACACGTTGAACTTATACATATTATACAAAATTTTGCAGGAAGATTTTATCCGTAAAAAGTTCGACAAATCTTACAGGTTTATATGGTGAACTAGGTAGAGTTCCAGTTTATATAAAGAGAAAACTAAATATGGTAAAGTATTGGATTACATTATTGAAATTAGGAGAAAACTGGACTACCTCTTGGGACTCTATGATTGTACCTACTGGGTGCATGAGCTTTCGTCCCTCGGGTTTTCTGGTCGTACCCTAGATTGGTTTTCTCTTTAGCTGCAACTACTATGGTTGTTCAGTACGATTCTGGATACATCCTGAGATGTTTATTATTTTGTATGTATATCTTTAGTTAGTTTCTCTGGATGTGGACTTTATTGTTAGAGATTTCCTTTTGATGGGATGTAGTTTTGTTTACACTGTCTTGTCTATTTGGGCGCTGAAGACAGGATAATAGCGAGGATTGTGCGCATATAAAATTGATTCAAGCTAACCAGTAGGCCTTATTGCCTACTGACCGTTCCAAGTCCGTAACCCTGTCTTCATCACCCTTTCTGTTGTTTTTTGTCTCTTTCATTGTAGTTTCAAGTCCTTGTTTGCAGTACAGTGCGGACCTACAATGCCATTGCGTTCGGACGCTGTGGTTTCTATAGGACCCTATCTATCATTTTGCCAAGAAAATATATAAATTACAAAAACAATAATAATAATAGACAAAAATATATATTGTAGCATGGCCACTGAAAATTCTCTTTGTTGTAGCACATGTGTAATTAGTTTAATTGAAAATAACACCTGTCAGAATAGCAGTTAGACGCCCATCTCGATGTTTAAATAACCAACTCAATGAAACCATACTCTATATATTACATAAAACGGGTCAAACTGGGAATTCCATATAAAAATCAATATTAGAGACGTTAGGTATGACACATATGTGGTTACATCAATATAATATAGAACACATTAACTATGAACTCATCAAACAAAGATTATTAGACATATATTATCAATTGAAAGCTGGTATGCAAATATAAATAATTCTAACAGACTTGTTACTTATTGTCGTTTTAAGCATGATTTTAACTTGGAACATTATTTAGATATTGATATGGAGAAAAAAAATAGAATAGCTCTTTGCAGATTTAGATTGTCTTTCCATAACCTCGCCATAGAAATCGGAAGATACGAAAATATTCATATGGATGAAAGAAAAAGTCAATTTTGCAATATGAATTTTATTGAAAACGAATACCACTTTTTGCTTGTTTTTCCCATTTATAGAGAATTAACTTGAGACACATCCATATATTCCGGCGCTATTAAACCAATGCCAGGTTTAACAGTTTTCGGCGTAAGTTCATCCCTGGAGCATGGATTAATGCAGTTGTACGTATTCCATGTAAAAGAAATTAGTGGCCGTTCAAATAATGTAGAATAAATTAATTGTAGACTAGTGTAATATCTGCGACAGACCATTTTTTTATTTGTTATTTCAATTCAATTTGTTGATTTTATCAGGGATAGTTACATCAGTAAAAGACACCGTACGTCACCTACCAGAAAACGTTTTTATGAAACCCAATACAAAGATATACATGGCACAGTATAAATATAAATGAATGAATGGATGGTGTTTTACGGCACGTCGACACATACATAGGTCATGTTGTTCGCAAAAACCGATGAATCATGAAAGAATGAAGTAGTAAATAAAAAATAATGTAAACGTATAAAGACAAAACTATATACAAATAAGGGAAGATATGGTAGCAATATAAACTATGTATATATGTAAATCAACAAATACCCGCCAATGGGCTTGAAAACAAGTTAATATATATAGGTAAATATTATATTGATTTATAAAGTCTGATTTATTTAAGGAAAACAAGACTAAAATCTATAGTATCAAATAACTCTCAAAGAATTAACTGTGTAGTATCTTTGTCGCATAGGATCAAAGTCTACACATTCCAACAAGATATGTTTGACCGTTAACGGTATAAAACAGGTTATACATTCTGGCAACTGCTCACCTTGTAATAAATATGAATGAGTACAGTGTGTATGCCTATCCTGACCCTGGCGAGGACAACTTTCTCTCGACGAATGGGTCTACTATAAGGACGCCATTCTCCGAGTAACGGTTTAATGGAATGGAGTTTATTGTTCACCGACAAGTCCCAAGCGGCTTACCAAGAGTTACGAATCTATGTGTGGATACAACTTTTAAAATCATTATTAGGTAATTTCGTATTAGATATATGTAAACCTAATGCTGCCTTAGCAGCAGTATCAGCTCTCTCATTACCACGTATTCCTACATGGCTAGGAAACCAGCAGAAAATAATAACATTATCAACTATAAGCATGATAAGAGAATTGTACTTTTCTAAAAGTTGAAGCACAGCAGGATTATCATGTTTCATATTACCCAGTGCTTGAAGGGATGAAAGGGAATCAGAAAAGATAACGAAATGGTCATCATCAGATTCCTGAATAAAACTTAAGGCAAGTTCAATTAAATATAGACCCTACATTATAAGTAAAATGCACAGTTATAAAAGACTTTGGGTTCCGCTCGTTTGAAAAACTCATGTGTAATACCGATTATGGACCACTGTGCCTCTGTATGGGAGATTAAACACTTTCAGAGTATAGGCAACGTTCAGAATCGTGCTATGCGTTATTACCTGGGGGTACATCGATTTGCACCTACGCTGGCTCTGGCCGGTGATACGGGGTGGATACCAAACGATTACAGACGACGGGGTTCGATGATCCGATTGTGGATAATAATAGACTTACTAATAAAGAATTTATTCATGATTACAACATCTGTGCTAATAACTGGACTAATGATATTAAGCAAGTTTTGTGTGAATTAGGTCCGATAACCAATTTCAATAATAAATCCTCTGTTATTTCTATGTCACAAGTTAATGCTTTGATAAAAGACTACGATGATATCCACTGTAGGAACATCAAACGTGAACAATGTCACAAATATAAAAACGGTTACAAATGTAAAAAATAAAAAGAGTCACCTATGTAAAAACATACGACAAATGTAACACATTTGGTGAAAAAAAAAGAGTAACATAATAATAATTATATGTTAAAAAAACAAAGAACAAAAATGTAAAAATACATTTTTAAACCTTCATTTTTTAAGCTCTGTTAATCAAAGGTCATGACCATGACGTGGTGCGGTGTCCGTCCGTCTTTCCGTCCGTCCGCCAGTAAACTTTTGTCCGTGGCGACTTCTCCTCAGACACCGCTTGGCCAATTTTGACCAAACGTCACATGGATAATAATTAAATGAATTGCTTTTTAGATTTGCTAGCATTAGGTCAGCGCGACATCCAATATGGCCGCCATTACCATATATTGTCAATACCTTAAACAATCTTCTTCTAAAGAACCGCTGGACAGATTTCGACAATTATTCTTTTAAAATGATCGCCAATGCCTAGCCTATCACATCTGTTCAAATAAAGTCTCTCGGATAAAACATGATTGTGCCCCGGTGGTCCAAAATTTGCATATTGCGAAAATTACATGTTTTTCATAGACTTAAATTGGAAAAAACATTAAAAACCCTTCTTCTCTGAAACCACAAGGTACAGAGCTCTCATGTATTACATGTATCTTCTACTAAGTTTGTCAAATGGTAACCCTGGGGTCAAATTTGGCCCCGCCCCAAGGACAAAGTTTTACATAGGCTTATATATGAAAAAAAAATCTTCTTCTCTGAAATTAGAAGAGCCAGAGGTTTAATATTTTGCATTTACTATAAACGTATAGTCATCTAACCTGTTCAAATGGTGATCATGCGGTCACATTTGGCCCCTACCCAGAGGTCACATGTTTTACATAGACTTAGATTATCAGCTGATAATGAACACGACACAAGATTACGTTTATTAGCAAACTAACTGCACGAATATGATATTGGTCAAGTGCTAATGCACATCTGTTTTTGGACATTGCAAATGTTTCCATGAAGGTAATTGATCCTTACTATCACAATGACAGGGGACAGCTATTCTATTCAATTTGGATTAAATTAAAAAATGAGTCTCAACCTATATACATGTTATTTTAAGATATTAAAGTGACTGGAGGCCATCTGGAAAAAGCATAGGCAACAATGCACATACGACTAAAACCATGTGATTCAGTTTTATATTCAATGATGGACATAATTATGTACTAAATTAGGACATATTTATGTGTTGTTTTAGTCAATTCTTACAAATATAGGTTTCTCATGTGCCCCCTCCCCCCACAACCATCGCCCTTTTCTCCATTTTCCATCCGATCTTTACCCCACACCCCACCCCACCTTTTTTTTTTTATACATATTTCTGTTATTTTTGTTTATCAATTCTACACCTATAGCTATGTTGCGCCCTGGCCCCACCCCCATCCGCTACCCAAACATCATCACCACCACCGCAATTTTTCATGAACGGGCGGGCACCTGGGTAGAACCACCGACGTTCCGCAAGCCAGCTGGATAGCTTCCTCACATCGAACCTACAGCATGTGATTTCAAATCAGATACTCTAACCAACCACTCTGCCACGGACGCCCCGCATACATTATAAAAAGGCGCACATAATTAAATTCCAGTTGGCAGCAGTACATTGTTACTATGTGAACAGAACATCTGGAAAACTGTTGAATGGAATGACTGGCCGTAAGGTGGTGTTGGGACTCTGTTCGAAGTCTTTGGTAAAAGAGGGACTGTCAGGATTCCAGTGTATACTCAGGAGTAGTTGAGCCCTCTGCAACCAATGCGGCGTACCTGGTCGTAGACTATTTTAAAGCAGCTAAAGCTGGCGTTTGATAATCAAAAGGGCACTATAAAGTTGCAAATAGTTTCAAGATGTCATCCGAGAAATATGTTTATGATCAGGTCAGAGTGACCTTGACATTTGACCTACTACCATGAACATAATAGGATAGTTGTTGAAAAAATGAATAATACATGTATTTGTATGTTTCAAGATTGAAGGTAATACATTACAGCACAAGAGACGTTTTTTGGGTTGATTGGGTAAGTGTGACCTTAACCTTTTTGAGCTACTGACCCTAAAATTAATATTTTAACACGGTTATTATTTCTGTAAAGTTTCAAGATGGCCTTATACTTACAATTTACAGATAGGAGAATGTTTCTCAGGATTCGGCAATTGTCAGTTCCAAGTGTCCTTGGTGACCTATTGAACACCAAACCAATAGGCTTCCTCCTCTCACTACGGACAATGCACACATACGACGTTTTCTACGGGTAAGGCCAGATGGTATACTTTTGGAGTTGTAATGTGGAATGCTTATGTGCATATTAGGTAATGGTGACCTTGACCTTTTGACTTTCTAACCCCAAAAGCGATAGGGTTCCTTCCCTTACCAAAGGCAATTTGCCTATAAAGTTTCATGAGTGCAGGTATTATACTCCTGGAGTTATCACTTGGAATATGTATATCCCTATGAGGTTATTGTGACCTTGACCTTTGACCTAGTGAGCCCAAAATCAACAGCGTTCCTCCTCTGACCAAAGGCAATGCATTTATGACGCTTTAAGATGAGTGTCGTGTTTTTAAAGTTATCACGTGGAATACATATAGCCACATGAGGCCATAGCGACATTTAACCTACTGACCCCAAAAACAATAGGGTTCCACTGCTCACCAAGGGCTATGTACCTAAGAAGTTTCAGAAGTGTTATGGTTTTAGTTATCGCTTGGAATTCAGTTTTCCATACAAGGTCATGATGACCTTGACCTTTGACTGCCTAGACCCCAAAACAAGTGTTCCCACTCTTACCTAGGGAAATGTACATGAATTTGCATGATGGTGGATGTTGTGCTTTTGAAATCATGGTGCATAGTGTATAAAGGCATAGTGACGTTGCCCTTCAATCTGACCTCAAAAACAACGAAGTTCTTGCTTTCTCCAAGCGCAATGTACCTGTTTGGGTGTTATAGTTTCAACATTGTCGTCTGGAATGAGTAATTGTTTATAGACAGATGTGTATAAAAAAAGTGCAAGAGAGACAACTACCATCAGTGTATTTTCAGATGGTAGAATAGCCATTTCTATTGAGACATAGTGAATGCGTGGGCTCCTCCTTGAAAAATTAAATTGATTCAAAAATAGACAATATTTTTTTCAACAGAAAGTATCAATTGAATGTATATGTCATCATAACTTCTTTCAGAAACCTATTTTTCTTAACTCACCGTTTCTTTCTGAAATAGTTTTGACTAATTGGGGGAAAAATGAAAACCAAAAGTAGAGTTTTACCATGTTAAAAGATTTATTCCAAAACATAATTTAATAAAAATTCCATCGAATTTCATGTCACGCCTACATAGTCTTGATCAACATGAAAAACACAGAATCATTCTAACAACTACTTAGACTAGATAGGTGCCTTCTGGTGCATGTGTCGCCTGTTCTAGAAAGTATTTAAAGCCACAGCTTGCTTATTTTCAACGTCAACGAAGACGATGAAAACTTTGTGTCAATAATTAGGGTATAATATTACCGTCAAACTTGCATTAAGTCGACCGATGTACCCAGGTGTTAAATGAAACCAGTGATTAATAAAAACGCACGCTTTGGGCTTTGGTTTGTGAACTTTTTAACTATTGTATTATAAACAATACCTATGCTATAAATAAACAATTTGGATCGGAACCGAACGCTACCTGTTTTATGACCGTGAAGTAGCAGCAGTTGTATTTCAATATCTCATTCCTATCTGAAGTAACTGAGCGGAAACCGTTTTTTTCTATTTTTATTAACAGTGACCTTGACCCCAGTGACCCCAAATGTATTTTCAGACGGTAGAATAGCTATTTCTTAAAAATACGTTTACTCTTACTTCAAATGTACATATGCGAAATTTGTTGATCATCCTCAAATCTACAACTATATTACCCCAGGCCGAATAGTGAGTTTTTCAGAAAATCGTTTGCCTATTCAGGCTCTAAAGTGTGGAACTCACTTCCTCACCATATAAAAAATGCATAATCTGTTAATCATTTCAAAACATTGTATTTACAGTGGATTAACTAAACCATATAATAATGACTAAGTCTTGCAACTCAGTTTGGACATATTTATGTTACTGTATGCATGAATATACTACAATTCATTTTAAATTATCACATATCTTTGTATATACTTGTATAATATACATTGTTGAGGCCTCATGGAAGATTGACTAGTTTCAGATGAGTTCTCTCGTTAAATAAAGTCTTTATTATTATTATTATTATTATTATTATTATTATTATTATTTCTTTTGAGACATAATAAATGCGTGGGCAGTACGTAGGAACTCAAACGTAAATAATGTCACAAATTTAAAAATGGTTACAAATGTAAAAAAAAGAGTCACTTATGTAAAAACATACGACGAATGTGTCACGTTTGGTGACATATTTTGTGACAAAAGTGAAAAAAAAGTTTACAAATGTAAAAAAATGAAAGTAACATATGTAAAAAAAAAAAAAGTCTTCTTAAACGTTCATTTGTTAGCTCTGTTGATCAAAAATCATGACGTGGTGCGGCGTCCGTCGTCCCTCCCTCCGTCCGTCCGTAAACTTTTGTTTGTGGTGACTATTCCTCTGACACTGCTTCACAGATTTTCACGAAACTTCACAGGAATGTTGATCTTGATGTCTAGTTGATCCTAGCAAAATTTCAGGTGGTCCAGAATTACAACATGGCTGAAAAGGCTAAAACTATATTTAAAAATGCGATTTTTTGGCGACTACACTTTCAAAAACCGTAAGTGATATTGAATTTGAACCTTAAGCAAATGACTTGCTCGGCCATCTTATTATATAGGGTGAAAAATTGGGGTGACTACTTCTCTGAAAGTGGTCCTATTTTCATAACACTACACAGGTTGTCATGGCTGATCTGGCTATCAAAATCTATCAGTAGAGTTTCAAGGTCATTGACCTCTTGTTTTGAGCATTATTTGCCGTCGAATTCGAATTTGTGCTTAGTTTCCTCCATCTCAGACCGACATTCCATTCGTTCCGACCAGTATACTGTTGTATACACCCTCACACCCGCAATATTCTATCACCTCAACTATACATTTCGGCAGACGGGAGAATACAGAGCCAGTTGCGGAGAGATATTTGGATTACAAAACCATCGGATAGCGCGTCTATGTTCTTACAGGGGATTATCACTTGTCCATGTTTCCTCTCATAAAAGTAATTATTTTAACAATCCCTTGTGTGTGCGCGCTTACGTGCGTGCTCGCGTTCGTGTTTGTGTTTCTATTCTGGTCCACTGACTCCAATTTCAAATCTTGAATATCAAATTTAAAATACGCTTATAGTAAATGCAAAATATTAAACCTGGCTCTTGTAGTTTCAGAGAAGATTTTTTTCCTATATAAGCCTATGTAAACCGTGACCCCTGGCGCGGGGCTAAATTGGACCCAAGGGTTACCATTTGACAAACTTAGTAGCAGACATAAACTGATGCTACTTGTAATACATGAGAGCTCTGTACCTTGTGGTTTCAGAGAAGAAGCGTTTTTAATGTTTTTTCCTATATAAGTCTATGAAAAACATGTAAAATCTCAATATACAAACTTTGGACCCGCGGGGCACAATTATTTTTTTATCCGAGGGACTTTATTTGAACAGATCTGATAGGCTAGGCGTTGGCGATCATTTTAAAAGAAATATTATCAAAATCTGTCAAGTGGTTCTTTAGAAGATGAGTGTTTAAGGTTTTGACAATATATGGTCATGGCGGCCATCTTAGACCTTAAGCTAGCAAATCTAAAAAGCAAGTCATATAATTATCATCCATGTGATGTTTGGTCAAAATTAGCCAAGCGATGTCTGAGGAGAAGTCGCCACGGCGAAAGTTTACGGGCAGACGGACGGAAAGACGGACGGACGGACGCCGTACCAGGTCATGGCCATGACCTTTGATCAACAGAGCTAAAATAATGAACGTTTATAAATGTATTTTTACATTTGTGTTCTTTTTTTTACATATGTTACTTTTTTTTTTTTACATTTGTTAACTTTTTTTTCACTTTTGTCACTTTCTTTTTTTTTTACATATGTTACCAAAAGTGTTACATTTGTCGTATGTTTTTACATATGTGACTTTTTTTTACATTTGTAACCGTTTTTACATTTGTGACATTTTTCACGTTTGAGGGTCCTACAGATGTGTTTCACGCATAAGTCAGTATAAATGTAACGGAGACGGTACTTCCCGTGCATACACCTCTTAGCAATTAGGGCTTGATCTATCCCACCAAATAATGGCAAAATTGCACTACATAACCGTTTACCAAAACGCTATCCAGGTGTTCAGGTCATATAATTATGTATATGTGCCGATTAAACGTATTAAAAGCATAGGTTTTTTCACGCGTTCTTAAAATACCCGTGATTGTATTTACAAATACAAATATCTTTCTTCAGCAATTAAATACATAACACATGTTTATAGCCTACACAATTACATGAACATATGAAGCTAGTGAGAACATGAACACTTATCCATATTAAACAAATAAACATATCAGATTTACAGAGAAGCACATTATTTCAAAATCGCTGTAATGAAAAATAAGAATTTAATATCAGGAAATTTCCTTTATGTACTATAGCTTAGTTTGAGAGCTTAGAATATAAATAAATCTAAATTTACAACTGTACATTTTGACTTTGATGTCATAAGCGAATTAAACTTTTTCAAATTTGGCCATCGGCAATAATAAGGTTTAAGATATTTATTTCTCCCATTTCTGCTCATGTGAGATAGGCATTTTCCTAATGTGAGATAACTCTATCTTACATGACATGTGACTTACGACTTATGACTTTACGTCGACGTCGCCTTATTCTGGCGTTAAATCAGCAAAGTCATTGGTTTTATGCCGGTAATAAACACATAATGGGAGAAAAATAATCCATCGTGAGTGATCCATGTAAGATAGGAACATCTCACCCTCGGGATCAAAATTACAACCAGGCACTCGGCAGAGCCTCGTCCCTGGTTGAAATTCTCACCCCTCGGGTGAGATTTCTCTTTATTATACCTCACATAAGACGCCCATGCTAAATCCCCATAGACAACAATGTGTAATTTCTTACTATCTCACGCGAGGGTGATAGTACAGGGTTATAGTAAATCGCGGGGTGATAGTAAAAAATTATAACCTGCGCAGCTTTGATGCGCGCTGTTTCGGTGACGTCATCTGCTCAGTATGGTGAAATTGCTATTTTTAACTCATCGTAACTTCAAAAGTACTTGACCGATTTCAATAAACTACCACTCATTTTCTTAGTTACGTTATTTTCGATCCAACGATATAACATTCATAGCACTTTTTAAAAAAAAAAGTTGTTTTTTCAACAAAAGAATCTGGCAAAGTGAATTCGGTACTGAAAATGAATCTTGTTTTTGCCCGAGGGGATTTCGGTATAATAAAATAAATATCACATTCATGAGAGGGTGATAGTAAGAATGCTCACCCTTCGGATATTGATTATCGACCGAAGCTTCGCCGAGGGTGATAATCAATATCCGAAGGGTGAACATTCTTACTATAACCCTTTCATGAATGTGATATTTATATAATCTCACAGGGATACTCATGATAGATTCTTCTAGTCTCAAGTTAATTCTCTATAAATGGGAAAAACAAGCAAAAAGTTGTATTCGTTTACAATAA
The DNA here is from genome assembly GCA_037043455.1 of Cyrtodaria siliqua. Lineage (NCBI taxonomy): Eukaryota > Metazoa > Mollusca > Bivalvia > Adapedonta > Hiatellidae > Cyrtodaria > Cyrtodaria siliqua. The sequence continues at coordinate 16,440 of JAWPHD010009600.1, read as the reverse complement.
AATTCATATTGCAAAATCGGCTTTTTCTTTCATCCATATGAATATTTTCATATCTTCCGCTTTCTAGGGCGAGGTTATGGGAAGACAATCTAAATCTGCAAAGAGCTATTCTAATTTTTTTCTCCATATTCAATATCTAAATAATGTTCCAAGTTAAAATCATGCTTAAAACGACAGTAAGTAACAAGTCTGTTAGAATTATTTATATTTGCGTACCAGCTTTCAATTGATAATATATGTCTAATAATCTTTGTTGGATGAGTTCATGGTTAATGTGTTTTATATCATATTGATGTAACCACATATTTGTCATACCTAACGTCGCTAATATTGATTTTTATATGGAATGCCCAATTTGACCCGTTATATGTAATAAATAGAGTATGGTTTCATTGAATAGGCTAATTAAGGGGATTAAATTAACCGACGAGATGAAGCCATACTCTATTTGTTTTGTAGCATGTCCATTTCAGCTCTACTTCAGTTAGTCTAACTGTTATTCTAACTGTTATTCTGACAGTTTTTTTTCAATTAAACCAATTAACCTGTGCTATTACAAAGAGAATTTTCAGTAACCATGCTACAATAAATTTTATTGTCTGCGTCGCTTTTTTGCAATTTATATATTTTCTTAGCAATATTGTTATCTCCTAATTTCAATAATTTATTCCAATACTTTACCATATTTAGTTTTCTCTTCAAATAGACCGGAACTCTACCTACTTCACGGCATCGTCCGCGTAAGGAAGCATAAAGCAACGACTACGGCATCTTCCGCGTAAGGAAGCATGACTATTTTAAATGGAATGTAGCGCCACAGGCACACTATCTTTATTATTGAGAGTTCTAAAAAATTAATAAAGGTGAAATAATTTTTAAAATCGGATGATGAACAAAGAAGATATGATTATTTGAAGATTCTGCTTAAACGGGTAGCCGCCATTTTGAGATCTATTACATCACAGTACTAATGACCATATATGGAATATTTATAAATATGAAACATTACTGATTAATAGGAAAAAAATGACAGCAACTGTATGAAAAATATGTTTACGTAATGACAATAATGCTTTAAATGAACAGTAAAGGATTTTGCATTAATTTGCAGCGACTTCCTTTTGCTTTAAATGATATTGATCAATATTCCATATATGATAATTTGGAACTATGATGTCATAGTTCTAAAAATGGCGTCTCCCGTATCCGTTTTAGAACAACCTTCAAATGGTCATATCTTTTTTGTTTATCATCCGATTTTGATAATTCTTTGGCTGTGATGTGTGGATTCTCAAAATAGGTAAGTAATATAATTTTATTGCACCTCGCACAAAATCCTAGGAATTTCATTGGATTAGAGCGGTCACATGGTGACACTCTATTGTTCTATAGTGGGTCAGTAGATTTCATAGAGGTTCACTAAAACAATATGGACTACAATTCCGATTCAAAGTTGCTAATAGTTCTTTAAGGCGTTAATAACAAACATAATAAGTAAATTGATAATGTTTTTAAACTGTACCGGTCGTGACGTCAACGTCGTGACGTCAAATTGCGTCGTCTCGTTCGCGCTCCATTAAAATGGGTTAAATATCGGTATTTGCCTTAAAACAAGGTGCTCGATGCAATAAATCAGTTATTGGGTTTGTTACATACCTCGTCGTCAATAGGTCTAGAAACGGTGTACACGTGTTGTAAAATTTGACTGTTGTTGGCGGGATAGCTACTTTAATACAGACATTCGTCTGAATTCCTCTCAACCACGGTCCAGCGGCGGTGGCTTTGGCTCACATGCAGGAGGTCGTGGGCTCGATCCCCGTTCGGGTCACGCCAAATACTTAACTATTAGCTCCATTGCTTGATGTTTATGTAAGGGTTATTATATGACTGATTGACCCGATGCCAGTATAATGTGACGGGAGTCATTTCATATGTCTACAAGCAAGGTTTTACGCAAGCGTAAAATAGCTGCCGAGAGAAAATAGCATTATTTCTGGGTAGCAACTGGGAACAAAGTTTAACATAAAAACAGACCAAGTCACGGGTGTTAAAACAAGAGTTGCCACGGAGACGTAAACACGCCATGACCGTTTTTTTCACCAGACACTTTCTTCCCAATTTGTGCTACCAAACATTTTGAATCAAGGTTGGCGAATCCTTGACATGCCTTACACATTGATTACATATTCACCTTTGTAGCACGACGTGCTAAAGTACACATCAGCACAGAAATATAATTACTCACATGTATGGGATGCGTTTGCGTTCGCGTGCATTACAACACAGATAAACTGTTCATTGATACCATGTGAAAAAACTCAAAGAAACTTTTCATTACTACCTTACCATGTGAAATTACTGAAACAATATAAGAGTCGCTGCCGTTCCGGCAGCGAATGACGTGATCCTCTCCCATATATACTGAAAAAAAAGGAACTTCCGCATTTTAAGCTGTGATTTGCATAGGGTTGACTTTGTCACACTTTGTACACCAATCTAGATATAATTTCATCATTATATACCTATCACTCAATCATTCTGGTCAATATTAATAATCATCAAAAACCAGAGTTATTGTGTTGCTGCTAAAACATGTTTTATTCAAATTGCGAAATCACTATATTTGTATTCATTCTTAAAAGATGTATGGCGCAAAAGTGAGTGGACAGGCCAGCTTACTTTCTTCGTCTTTTTGGTGCTGGTGTTATCTTCTGCTTATTTCAATAGAACACAAACCACACAAACCACAAGACCCGGAAATGCTGTTTAAACCAAAAGAAGGGGAATAACTTTGCGTAAAAGTTTGATTCAAGGAAAATTGTTTTCATGACAGTGCTGGCCTTTTAATTAAGGTTTTAACATGTAAGACAAAACACAATATATTTTCATTGTGTCTACATGTATGGGTAAAGTTGCGGAAGTTTCTTTTTTTTTGTTGAGTATATGTATGTGCGCTGTTCATGCATACTGGATGTACTTACCGACGAAGGCTCGAATACGCCATTGGATGCATTCTCTCATGGAAATAAAAACAAACAGGATGGAAATTATGAGATTGACGTTCATTTAAAACACGTTCGTTTAAACACATACAGATGCATTTTCAAGAAGATGTATTTTCAAAAAAGAAAAAAAACAACAACAACAAATAACACAAAACAAACTATGCACAATGTCATGAAGAAAATCACCCCAACCCCTACCCACCCATACACCCACAATGAGCAGGCACGTGCCTAGTGCCTACAGTGCCCAAAGGCAGCTATGCCAGCTGTGTTGATGCGTACGCGTATTCCTTGATACTCGGATAAAGTAATCTAGATTATCTAGAGATGCTTATCGAATTTTGGGAGGAAGGCGCCGGATCCACCGGTGTTCACCATTCGATTTAACGACCAAAATATTCTGAAAATGCTCCAGATTTCGCTAAATACCATAGGAGACAACATGACAAAATTTCTCCGGAGGCTTGCCGACTGACCCCGCTGCTCAAAATGTCACGTGATCCCTTAACTAAAATCCTCGATCCACCATCGACATTCCTGTTTGGCTAAAGTCATTAATTTTTATTAATTTTGAAAGTTTTTAAATGATCAAGATCTCTCCAATTTGTTTATTCACAGACAAAGTATTAAACAGATAGGAACTTTTTTATCTTAACCAATGAAGTAACCAATATATCAAGTGGCACCTTAACTTTTCCTTCTATCTTCTCTCTCAATTATTCACTGATTTTGATGAGAATACATTCAAACGATTCATAGTGAATAGCAAAATGGTATTATAATAATTTATGTTTATTTTGAAAGTAAGAAATTGTATAAAAAGATGTTTAAAGTTAAAAATGTCATCATTTTTCGCTTTTCTCTTAAAAATCAATGTTTTGACATACTCAAAATGTCCGTCAAACTCCTTTTTTGCTCTAAATGTAAGAGAAAGAAAAATACTATCATTGGAAAGAAAATAAAATTTGTGATGGTATTTGGCATGAATGAAACTTGTATCTATAAAACTCTTCATAATATGTGTGTTTAAAGTTGAATTGTGAAATTTTCGCACTGTGCCACGTGAAATTAAGATAATCTTCGTAGTGTCCAATCTATTTGTTATTAGGTCTGTGGTTTATTCCATAAAGTAAAATTTAGCTCATGGTATCATTTTGAACATTAAAACGTTCGAATATATTAATATTTAATATTGAATGATACTGGCATACATCAAAGTCTAATAGCAAATATTGGCCGGATCAGCAGCTCATAATTGCAGCAATTGTTCCTTATGCATATACCATTATTTGCGAGGTATTTTTTTACGACTGATCATTGCTGCCGTACATTACAGTGGCGTAGGAAGATTTTAGATACATTTCCCCCTTCTTTTTGCTTGGCACATATTTTAATGAACACAGTAGCTACTTTTCTTTGTCAGTTGATTAGTGTTATGCTCTGCCGTACACAAGCAGTTTTGTTGGGTCAAAACATAAATTAGTAACATATGTGGCAGGGAGGTTGTGGGTGGAAAAACAAACACAAGCCCCACTCCCTGGCAGATTACTGAGGTGGGCCTGCCGTTACCACCCCACTCCGTTCCCACGCCTATGCATTAATATTTACATAGTATGATCGAAACAATGTCTAGACAATTTATATCAATAAGTAACAAGTATTAGTGATTGCGGATTCAGAAACGGGCGGAGCGGGGAATGGCATCTGATAAATGAATGTGTACAACGTGTTTTATGTGTTTTCCTGCCTTTCAGCGTTACTCCCCAACCACTATTGTGCCTATATCTTTAAAAAAAATAAAACATTAATTTTATATTGTAGCATGGTCACAGACAATTCTCTTTGTTCAGACACAGGTGTAAATCGTTTAATTGAAAATAAGACATGTCAGAATAACTGTGAGAATAACAGTGAGAATAACAGTTAGAATAAAAGTTAGAATAACTGAAATAGAGCTGAAATGGACATGCTACAAAACAAATAGAGTATGGTTTCATCTCGTTGGTTAATTTAAACACCTCGATGGGCTACGCCCATCTCGATGTTTAAATGAACCAACTCAATGAAACCATACTCTGTCTATTACTTCTATTGGTTAACTGGCGGAGAGACTATCATGCTTAGAAATACACACACACATAAACTCAATGTTGTATCTGTTCTGTTTTTTTTTAATTATTCTTTCATCAACTCCAAGTTTATACTTATGTCTAAGGCTTGAGGACAATATTCTTAATATTTACTATTTCTTTCGATTATGTTACGTTATCTGTTTTAGTTTATATAATAATATGGAAAGCCTCGGCTGCCTTCTGTTGGCCTTTTGCATTTTGTGCAGTACGCTTTGTAAGTCGTTGTGTGCATTTTCTAAGTTGTTATATGCATTTTTTAAGTTGTGATGTGAATTTCGTAATTTGTTATGTGCAATTCGTAAGTTGTTATGTGCATTTTCTATGTTGTCTTGTGAATTTTCTAAGTTGTTATGTGCATTTCCTAAGTTGTTATGTGCATTTAGTAAGTTGTTATGTGCATTTCCTATGTTGTCATGTGCATTTTCTAAGTTGTCTTGTGCATTTTCTAAGTTGTTATGTGCATTTTGCAAGGCGTCTTGTGCATTTTCTAAGTTATTATGTGCATTTTCTAAGTTGTGATTTTCGTAAGTTGTTATGTGAATATTCTAAGTTGTCCTGTGCATTTCGCAAGTTGTTTATGCATTTCGTAAGTTGTTATGTGCATTTTCTACGTTGTCTTGGGCATTTCGTAAGTTGTTATGTGCATTTTTTAAGTTGTCTTGTGCATTTCCTAAGTTGTTATGTGCATTTCGTAAGTTGTGATGTGCATTGTTTAAGTTGTGATGTGCATTGTTTAAGTTGTCATGTGCATCGTTGAAGTTGTCGTGTGCTTATTCGAAGTTAATATGTTCATTTTCTAAGTTGTTATGTGCATTTTCTAAGTTGTCATGTGCTTTTCGTAAGTAGTTATGTGCATTTCGTAGGTTGTTATGTGCATATTCTACGTTGTCTTGTGCATGTCGTAAGTTGTGATGTGCATTTTCTAAGTTGTCATGTGCTTTTCGTAAGTTGTATGTGCATTTCGTATGTTGTTATGTGTATTTCCTCAGTTGTCTTGTGCATTTTCTAAGTTGTTATGTGCATTTTCTAAGTTGTGATTTTCGTAAGTTGTTATGTACATTTTCTAAATTGTCCTGTGCATTTCGTAAGTTGGTATATGCATTTCATAAGTTGTTATGTGCATTTTCTTAGTTGTCTTGTGCATTTCCTAAATTGGTATGTGCATTTTTGAAGTTGTCTTGTGCATTTCCTAAGTCGTTATGTGCATTATTATGTGCATTGTTTAGTTGTGGAGTGCATTGTTTAATTGTCCTGTGGATCGTTTAAGTTGTTATGTGCATTTTCTAAGTTGTCAAGTGCTTTTTGTAAGTTGTTATGTGCATTTCGTAGGTTGTTATGTGCATATTCTACGTTGCCTTGTGCATTTCGTAAGTTGTTACGTGCATTTTCTAAGTTGTAATGTGCTTTTCGTAAGTTGTTATGTGCATTTCGTAGGTTGTTATGTGCATATCCTACGTTTTCTTGTGCATTTTGTAAGTTGTTATGTGCATTTTTTAGGTTGTTATGTGCAGAATTAAGTTGTTATGTGCATTTTCTAAGTTGTCTTGTGCATTTGTTTAGTTGTTATGTGCATTTGCTAAGTTGTTATGTGCGATTCGTAAGTTGTTATGTACATTAGTAAGTTGTTATATGCATTTCGTAGGTTGTTATGTGCATATTCTAATTTCGTAAGTTGTTAAGTGCATTTTTTAAGTTGTTATGTACGTTTCGGAAGTTGTTATGTACATTTAGTATGTTGTTATGTGCATTTCGTAGGTTGTTATGTGCATATTCTAATTTCGTAAGTTGTTAAGTGCATATTTAAGTTGTTATGTACGTTTCGGAAGTTGTTATGTGCATTTCGCAAGTTGTTATGTGCATTGTTTAAGTTGTCTTGAGCATTTTCTAAGTTGTTATGTGCATTTTCTAAGTTGTTATGTGCATTTTCTAAGTTGTCATGTGCATTTCATAAGTTGTTATATAAATTTCGTAAGTTGTCTTGTGCAACTACAAGTCGTCGTTAAGTAGACTTTTTATCGGAATAAGTTTTGAAGGAAACGCCGGTAGAAATGGCGGCTCCAGGAGCGGACGCTTTGCTCTGCCTTCTTAAAAAAAATTGGGCTAGGTACATTATACAATAAATTCTTAGAACAGAAAATTGATTTGAAAATGTGTAAGGGATTGTCTGACGTGGAGTTGGTCTGAAAACAATAGATCGGGTCACAGGTGGCAGTATCAGGAGGTGTGGTACAGGTTGCCCTGGGTACGGAAGATAAGGGGCTGGGCCGGAAGACAAGGGTGTGGGGGTCGGAGGACAAGAGAACGGGGGTCGGGAGAGAAAGGGGCGTAAGGTTTTAAAAATAACAAGTTTGTAAAAGAAAAATGATGAAGAATTATCATAGTTTGAGTGTCGTTTTTGGTAAAACAGTCTGTCTATATCCTATCAAAATCTTTAATTGACCATTATCTTGTCTGCCATACACGTACTGTCTCCGCGATAGATATTTTTAAGGATTACGTCCCTTGTTTATCAGTACTCTGAGAGAGAAGAGTGAAAATGGGGCAGAGAAGAGAGATAAGGGAGGGAGAAGGGAGAAATGGGAGAGGGAGGATGGAGAAGACGACCCCTCGTAGCCCTTACCAATCAGTGTTGGGAATTAACAAATAATAATGATAATCAATTGAAAAAATATATTTAAATAAAAGTAATATTAACGTGCTATTTGTTGAAAACAAACATATTTTAAGTTTTCCTGAAAAAAAGTCTCAGTGTACTTAAAATATGTTTGTTTTCAACAAATAACACGTGAAGTCCAGACAACTTAAAAAATGCACATAACAACTTACGAAATGCACATAACAACTTAGACAATGCACAAGACAACTTAGAATATGCACATAACAACCTACGAAATGCACATAACAACTTATGAAATGCACATAGCAACTTAGAAAATGCACAAGACAACTTAGAATATGCACATAACAACTTACTCAATGTACATAACAACTTACGAAACGCACATAACACCTTAGAAAATGCACAAGACAACTTAGAATATGCACATAACAACTTACGAAACGCACATAACAATTTAGAAAATACACAAGACAACTTTAAAAAGGCACATAACAACTTACGAAATGCACATAACAACTTAAAAAATGCACAAGACAACTTAGAGTATGCACATAACAACCTACGAAATGCACATAACAACTTACTCAATGTATATAACAACTTACGAAACGCACACAACAACTTAGAAAATGTAACGACTTAGAAAATGCACATAACAACTTGGAAAATGCACATGACAATAGAAAATGCACAAGACAACTTAGAAAATGCACATGACAACCTAGAAAATGCACATAACAACTTACTAAATGCACATATCACCTACGAAATGCACATAACAACTTACTAAATGTACATAACAACTTAGAAAATGCAAATAACAACTTACGAAATGCACATAACAACTTAGAAAATTGCACAGGACAACTTAGAATATGCACAAATGTACATAACAACTGAGAAAATGAACATAACAACTTGGAAAATGCACATGACAACTTAGAAAATGCGCAAGACAACTTAGAAAATGCACATGACAACCTAAAAAATGCACATAACTACTTACTAAATGCACATAACAACTTAGAAAATGCACAGGACAACTTAGAAAGCGTACTGCACACAATGCAAAAGGTCAACAGAAGGCAGCCGAGGCTTTCGATAAAATAAAGCAGACAAATCAATTACAATCAATATTCGATAATTTGTCGACGCCTACCGTAAAATGATCAATGTGCCGACTTTATCATTAATCTTACATTAATTATTTACACACAACTGTTCCGTGAAAATGCATTTTATATATTGTATATTCAGTAATTAATGTCGGTAGCACTTGCGGCACGGACCGATTGCATTGTACTTGTACGTATATGGCAATAAAATATGTTTAAATCAAATCAATAAATTGATCAACAATTGCACGTATTACATGTCCTTTGCAATGATACTTGTTGACGGATTTCGGTACAATTAGCAAACAGGGATATATATTGAAATGATGTTCACTATTATATCTATCAAGGACGGAAAACATATCTTGGTTGAACCTATCGGTTAAACCTAATTGAGATGTGACATTTGGGATTGAGTTTCTTAGAAACAAAACGTCTTTGCAATAATGAGGAAATTGGAATTTGTGTGTTAACTTATTAGGAAACTTAGTTATGTTTTGTCGATTTCGCAATCGATATTAACGATTGACACAGTCATTCAGTTCTAATCGAAAATGGGAACTATTTGATCCTTATTTTAATAATATTGCGTCGCTTAAGAAAGGTGTTCATGTCGCATGTTTCTAAATTAAAACATGATCTAGGACCTCATTTGATAGATAAAACACTTTCTGTTGGTCAATAGTTTAATGATTTGAAAGTTCTCTCTAAGGCAAATATGTCGTCTTCCGGTTCTTTGTTACAGGATTTATGACAAATGACTATTGTCTGTACAACAAATGACCGTTGTCGTAACGTCATTTGTGATCGCTATTAAAATCGGTCTCTTTCGCGCGAATTTGTTTACTTTGCGAGAGTTGTTAAACTGGCAGATTGTTTTCAATACACCAATGAAAATGTATTTGGAAATGTAAATAAAGTTTGGAATTATTGGGTTGAAACTGAATTACAGATTGACAAAGCTATATATAAATCAATTTCATATACAATAAAACATCAGCGTGTGCTAGGATATAGTTACCAAATAAGGTGAGTCTTTATTGATAATCTTGAAACTTTACAACTAAATTAATTGATGGAGCATTATTACTACTTTTTAAATAGCTATATTCTTTAAACTTTCAATCTAACTACTTGTGGTTCACAAGAAAAATACACAAGAGAAATATATTTTTTCTCCGCATGACACCGTACATTTTCGAATGATAGCATATAACGGTTAAACTCATACCAGTCCATGAGTTTGACCTATCTAGTCCAGTTTGAGTTTGACCTATCTAGTTCAGTATTATTTTGACCTACCAGTATAACCCATTTCAACCTTGCATTATGGTATGTACATGATTATTATTTTCTGATTCCTGTTATTAAACATCCATCAGGTGCCACGTTATCACCATTTGGCATTTTGTTCTATTTATAGAGTTTCAAAATGGCCGTCAAAGGCATGTTTAAATATGGTTTAAAAATACAACGCACGCAAATGCAAATGTTGAAATATGAAATTTAAGAATACTTTTTAGCGAGCAAATACATTTTTAGAGACTTTAAGCTTTTTATTTCTTGTGGAATGATCAACATATATATATATATATATATATAGCATGACTTGATTCAAGTTTAGGAAGCCGTTAGCTAGCGTATGTTTAGCTAGCGTATGTTTAGTGCTGTGTGGCGGCCGTAAAAAGTCGCCCCGACTACAAATCAGTAGTTTATTACTTACTGATCCTTTGGGATCATCAACCCCGATCTTTGTGGCTTTAAAGTAAAATCTCTTAAGCTGTAGCTAGCGGCATGAGAGGTGTTGCACTTAACATTACCCCTCCTGAACAGACTCAATAAAACCGAATCTGCTATTTTTATCTCTTGTTTGTGTTTGTTGCTTTCAAAGATCCACTTTTCAGTATTTAAATTCGCCCCGATTACAAATCAGTAGTGTTATTACTTACCATCAAGCCCAATCTTTGTGTCTTTAAAGCAGAATCCCGCTTAAGTCAGTGCTAGGAGGCACGAGCAAGTCTGCTACTTCTATCTCTTGTTTGGTTTGTTGCTTCCAAGGGATCCACTTTTCAGTATTTATTGACATTCACACTAGCGTTTGTTTAGTGCTTTGTGGCGGCCGTAAAAAGGTGTCCCGACTATAAATCAGTAGTATTATTACTTACTGGTCTTTTTGGATCATCAAGCCCTATCTTTGCGTCTTTAAAGTAGAATCTCGCTGAAGTCGGTGCTAGTGGGCGTCAGATGTGTTACACCTTATATGTACAGACTCAGTAAAACCGATTCAACTACTTTTCTCTTATGCTTGTGTATGTTGCTTCCAAGGGATCACCTTTTCCGTATTTATTGACATTCACACTAGCATTTGCTTAGTGCTGCGTGGCGGCTGTAAAATGTCGCCCCGACGAGAGATCAGTAGTGTTATTACCTACTGGTCCTTTGGTCCATTGTGTGTGGCTTTAAAGCAGAATATCGCTTAAGCTGGTGCTAGTGGGCGTGAGAGGTGTTGCACCTTGTTGACCTCTCATGAACAGACTCAATAAAATCGAGTCTGCTACTTTTCTTTCATTTTTGTGTTTGTTGCTTCCAAGTGATCCCTTTTTCAATTATTTGTACCCTTTATGGTTTGTTCTCTTGTTACTCTGGCTTTTACCAAGTCATTGAGTACTTGCTGTGTGGCTTTCTAGTGTTTTGTTTTTATATTCATTTATACATGATCATCTATGTGTTATGACCTATCATGAAAAGTCTCGATAAAACTGCTAATTTTCTCTCACTTTTGTGTTTGTTGCTTCCATGGGATCCCCTTTTCAGTATTTATTAAAGTAATGTAGTTTTACATGTTTTTGAGACTAAAGTCAAGTTTAGCGTCGATATCTTCACCTTTACACGTGTAAATAATAGTATGTCTGTGATATACGAGGGGCATCCCAGAAATATTGAGACTTTTGCTATAACATTTTTATTATCTATTCATTTAAAAAGATATTTGGCACCAATGCAGTTTCATATATTATCTTCTATTTCCGAAAGTGACAGTATTACTGATGGCACGAAACACAAGTTTTGTCGTCGCTATAGCAACCATATAATGCTGATGCGGGGAGGGTCTAAACGGTCTCTTGAGTTGCTTAAGAAATAGTGATATTACAAGTGAATATAGACGTCAAATTTGGCGCGCTTTAGTGTGTGTGTTAGACGACGTCACACGCACACGCTCAGTAAATTTTGACGTCATATCCGTTTTCGTTAGTAAACAGTCGGTAATCAATGAGTAGCAGCAAACTTAAAGATCCGAAGAAAATGACGTCGACAGAACCGCATGAAAGTCGCGCAGTAATCAAATTGTGTTGTGGACTTGGGCAGACACCTACCCAAACATTGAAAATAATTAACCGATCGTCTATGAAGTCAACTGTATCTCGTGGACTCGTGTTCAGGCGGCACAAGCGTTTTAGTGAAGGACGTGCATCGTTACAAGATGATGAAAAGAGCATTCTCGCTCTCGATCGATACTAGTATCATCTCTCGTGTTTGGCGCTTGTAATTATGGGGGGGGGGGGGGGGGGGGGGGGAATAGTCCGGTCAGGTGATTTGCATAATATAGCTAGGGACCAAAAAACCAAGATTTTAGGACCCAATCTAGACACGCTGGACAAAAGCACCAAACGTTCCTCAAATGTGTGTTTTATATTTCTATGTACTTTTAAAAGGGTCTCCAAAGGTTCGTGAATCCCTAAATGTATTAGGATTATATGCACACCGAATTACCGCACCGCGGAAGAAGTCCTGAAAAATCAGGAGGGCACCTGCCGAATATCAGTGATGAATTTGAAAAATTCGAAATGACGTCAGTATGATGAAAAGAGTTGAACGTGTTTGACGTCATTGTTGCAGTTCACGACGTCGTGACGTCGCTATGACCGTCCCCGCTTCAGCATAGTACTCCTTGCACAGATGTGAATATTTTCAACATTATATGTACAATTATCATGATTCTTGGTAATCTGGTGCACAAAAGATGAAACTATATTTCTTGGGGTTTTTAACGTTGTATTCCCAACGACCTTTGAATAAGAGCAAAAGTCTCAATACTTTTGGGATATCCTCGTACATGTGTGTTCAAGTATGAGGAACAATGATAGTCTCTTATAATTCAAACTTTGAATGTTTTTTGTACAGAATGTATCGTATATTAAATATGTTGTACATTGATGAGACACTAATAAAGACGCATATTTACATAACTCCTTAATGTATGACATTGCGGGTAGGATTAATTGTTTCAATAAGTAAACATGTTAATGGTCTAATTGCGCGAGGATGTGTTTATGGTGAACACACTTTCGTGTATTATGTCGGGCGAGTGAAATTAATTATTTTTTTGTTTACAATTGAACGACACATAGTGATTTAATGTAGGATAAATAACTCCCTCAAGCACTTAATTCACAAAATTAAATTAATAAAAACAGTGCATGACAATCTCCCTCACTATACATCATTGTACGACGTCAACCAATTCCCAGGGCGCGCATTTCCAGGTCCAACAATCCGAACAATCCAGCTCGGCCAATCCCGTCATTCTTCGGGATCCTGCCTCGTGAGTATATCGACGCTTCGGTATGTTCAGAAAGTTGACATATTGTTAGCTGGAAGGCAACGGCACAGAAAATAGTGCACTATTGCTAAGCTATTGTTTTGATGTATGATTTACACTTTTCAGTATTTAATGACGTTCACACTAGCGTTTGTTTATTGCTGTGTGGCGGCCGTAAAATGTTGTCCCGAATATAAATCAATAGTGTTATTACTTACTTGGTCCTTTGAGATCATCAAGCCCAATATGTTTGGCTTTAAAGTAGAATATCGCTTAAGCCGGTGCTAGGAGGCGTGAGAGGTGTTGCACTCTACATTACCTCTCATGAACAGGCTCAATAAAAACCGAGTCTGCTACTTTTATGTCTTGTTTGTGTTTGTTGCTACCAAGGAATCCACTTTTTAGTATTTATTGACATTCACACTAGCGTTTGTTTAGTGCTGTGTGACGGCTGTAAAAAGTTGCCCCGACTACAAATCAGTAGTGTTATTACTTACTGTTCCTTTGGAATCATCAAGCCCAATATGTGCGTTTAAAGTAGAATATTCCTAAGCCGGTGATAGGAGGCGTGAGAAGTGTTGCGTTATACATTACCTCTCATGAACAGACTCAATAAAACCGAGTCTGCTACTTTTATCTCTTGTTTGTGTATGTAGCATCCAAGGAATCACCTTTTCAGTATAAACGTATTGCGTTGTACGTTTGTGATTTACAAAACAGATGTAAGGTATCACTGCTTTAATGTAAATTAACTATAGATGGAGCAATCGACTAAATGACATCGCAAAATGTTGGAGATAACTTTGGTTTTGAATGCAAATTCGTTTCGGTGGGAATCTGATGCGCGTCACGCTAGTATGACGTAACCAATATGATTACCTTCGATATACATTCCAGTAATGCTGCGAAGCGGTATACGGGATATTGCGAATATCCAAGGTCACGAGCATTTTATTCAGGTTACATATCGTAGATTATAACAGAACAGAATAGAACAAGAACATGTATAGAAGAAGAAGAAGAAGATTCTTTATTCACCTCGTAATAGGTCTAGTGGGGTCGAGGTCATCCCCACATAAACCTTACAATCATTTTAATATTTTACAATGAGTCGTAATGACCCATGAGCAAAATTTTTAAATAGCAAATTGTATGTTAATATATATTTCAAATGTTCAATGGCGGAAATCAGTGTAACTATACATGTTTTACAATTTTCAACTAACATAATAATAGTCCAGAAAATCACTCAAACATAAACAGTAATTTATCCTATTTAATTTATAGCATTGGACAGGAAAGTATAAATGTAACGTTATATGTATGTCCATATACATATTTAAAACTACAACAATTTTCTAAGTACAACATTATTTCTGAATTCATTGCTAACATTTTAATATCACGATTAGTGTCTGTTTTACACAATTCTGTGGTTTTGTGCATATTACTGTGATTCAGAAAATACGATTTAAAATAGTTGTTTCTAATATCTTGATATAACGTACATTCAAATAATAAATGGAATTCATCTTCAAGTAAGTCACAGGTATTACATCTTCTATTCTCTCTTACAATTTTAGTTGACGATTTAGAGACGATGTGATGAGACTCTTAATTTTGTTAAAGCTATTCTAAATTTTCTTACATTTACAGTGTTTATATAAGGTTGAAATTTGAAATCTGAAAAGGTTCGATAAAAAATTGCTCTGCTCGAGTTATGTAAACGTTCATTCCAGTTTTACATAAACGTAGCATTGAAACGTTGCTTCAACACTTGAAGAAAACAGTTTGTATCACCAACTTCCTGTGCATACCATACATCAATAAACCCAAGTTGAAACAATTCATTTCGTATAAGTGTTGACAAATTTGTTTTATGAGGAAAAACATTTAAACCATTTAACATCATATTATAAACAATAAAATATTATATTAATATAAATATTTTCTGTCATTTGACTGTAAAATCTTTAACCAATATTTGATAGCAATAAAAGTGCGACGTGTCCTGTAGTAAACTCGACCTTATTTCCCATAAATAAAGTCATTTTGAGTTGATCGCTTAACACAAAGAAGGTATTTGCAAAACTGTAGGTGTACTCTTTCTATCTGATGTGCATGTATGAAACCCCAGACTTCGATTCAATAATGAGTGGAAAGACCAATTGTGTTCGTTTTGTTTATTTAAGGCTTTCCACCTTTCAGTGGAAAGACCTATTGTGTTCGTTCTGTTTATTAGGGCTTACCACTTTTCAGTGGAAAAAACCTATTGTTTTCGTTCTGCAACATTTTGACTTTATTCTTCTGACAGCCACTTTTCATTGTAATAAAGGTCGCAGGGTGTCAAAATGGTGCATAGTTGTAGAGTTCCGGCTGGAAGAGTGCCCCGAAACTTTTGGGGGTCATGACGTCATCCAAGATGGCCGCCAGTGACGTCATGATGAAATTCTTGTTATCACTAGATCTCAGACATTTATGGTCGGATTTGAATGAAACTTTCATATATTGTAAAGGTCAGTCTAGTTGTGCAAGAAGATCATGCGGGGTCATGACGTCATAACATGATGGCGTCAGAGACGCCAGAAGCTTTAAAACTGAAAATAATTGTCAAAAATATAATTATTGCATGACCGTTTTGAAACTTTACCACAATCATGTTTTCATCATCTTCTATCGATCGTCTGAAAAACGTGTTGATGACGTCATCAAATATGGCGGCCATATTAGTGTAAGTTTAAACAGGCTAAAACAGAAACGTCTAAGTATATTTCAAAAACCGAAACAGCTAGCGACATCAATGTTCCCATATGTGTGCCACTATGTGACCTTCACCAAGTCTGGGAAAATCAAGTCACCAGGTCAAAGGTCATAGGTAAACGATAGGTGTAAACACCAATAACCGCCTTTATCTCAGTAACGGTTGGAATTGTTATCAAGTACATATGTACCCATTTTCCTGATACGC